>VYXF01004971.1:279894-328291 GCA_013397295.1 Polioptila caerulea
AGAAGCCACTATCTTCTACCTACCGTGTGGCGAGCTGGTGCTTTTTTTTTTTCTTTCCCTGGCATTCTGGAGTTTTGTTCTGATGTGGGGGGGAGAGGAGGTATGGTCTGACAGTTTAATCTCTAGCATTTATTTACCTTTTTCCCATGTCTTGTGGGCATTCCGTTTGTCAATAAAACAAACAGAAGGAACTTTTTGTTGGAAAAGGCTTTTTCACTTTCATCCACCAGTATTCATTTTCTATTGGCAGAAAGGGATTGTTGGCGAGACGACTCATTCCAGAGTGTTTTCTCCTAAACTTGTCTCTAAATGGAGACATTGTTACAAGCATCATCAAAAAGATGCATATCCATCTGGATGTACAGGGAATAGGAGAAAGGAACCCCGAGCTGTAACCTTGTTAAAGGGTAAATGGACAACACTTCCAGAGCAGAGTTTTTACTCTCATATTTGAGAGCAACTCTGTCACCTCAGAACTAGTTATGCCCAACTCTCTTGTTCTTCGGTTCCAACTTGAAGCAGTCAGATATGGATGTGTATCCCTGGTTCTAGGCAAGTCAGAGCTTTGCTACAATACCTAAAACTTTCTTTAAACCATCTGCTTTACTGAATGGTTAAATGTATCTATAGGCAGACTCACTGATGCATTCTGACGTGCATCTCAACATAAAAATGCTGTAGATTGTAGATAGGCAGCTAAAAGCTCTAGGACACAATACCTAGAAGAAATCATGCGAATTAGAAGTTGGATTTAATGACTGTTCCATCCTTTAAAAGACCTAGCAATCACTAGAGTGAGTCACTGATTAAAGAAGGAAATCAATAAAGAAGGGCATCTCAGTATACAGCTGTTATGCATCTTCCCAACAGCTCTATAAAGAAAAGGCTTCTTACAGGATTATAGATGAAGCATCTCCACAGCATCTAACAGATTGTCAAATTCCAGCTGTCCTCCATGAAGTTTAAATAAAGTCTAACTACGACAAATAACGACCACAGGCTGCTACTGGTGTTAGTATGCTAATATGGTATCATATGCTTCTATAGATTGTTTTATAGAGGTACATATGCACTAAAAAAAAAGTTTCTATTTATTCATAACCCTAAAGCTAGTAAGATTTTCTAAACTGCTGCACAGCAGCAGTACTCTAAATTAGTACTCTAAAACCTTCCTGCTCATTTAAAATCCTATATATGACAGGACCCTGAAAAGCCAGCCCCCTAAAATGGATTTTTCCATCTTTCAATTCAGTGCTACAAACTAGTTATAGTCAAAGTGAAAATACTGGGTATGGATTCAATCCCAGCCCTTGCCTATGTTTTTGCAGGATGGCTCTTATCCCTGGCTCTGCAGCAATATAAGTTCAGAATTCTCAAAAATGAAAGGAAGATTTGGGAACAAGGGGAAAAAAAAGGGGAGAGGGCGCACTAGAAAAGGAGAGATATTGGAGTAGTTATGTGGTTTTTTTTTTTTTTATTTAATCGAGTTTAATAACCCATACACAGAGCATGTGAACAAGTCTTCAGACACAGATAAAAGGAAAAGTTTGCACTTACTTAACTTGCATTTTTCATTAAAGAAGTCCACAGTGTTGCCAAAAAGATTATGATAAAAGAACAACACAATTTTTCATCAGAAAGAGAAAAAAAATAGGAACAACACACTGTTTCTGACATAAGAATTGAACTCTCCCTTGGAGAGATATTTTAGAACAAAGTTTCATGCTCAAATTTAACACCAGACAGCCATTGTGCCACACGAGGGAGTAAATTTATCTAAAAATATCTAAGATTACTTCCTACCTAGGTAAAATAAAAGGTCCTGGATCCATTTAGAAGACAACTTATTTTCCCTAAACTCAGAAAAATAAATCCATGCTTTTAACAGCTAGTGAACAAGTGAAAAATGGAATTCTCTAAGTCTGCTGCAATTGGCAAGTTTAAGTATATTTAGGTTCGCCAATGTAATTTCAGGTTAGAACAACTTTGCTATCAGGAAGAAGTTCGTACCAACTCCTGTCTCTGTGCCAGTGCTAGTAATTTTGTTATCAGTGGCAACTGTCACTATTTGGTCTCTGTTTGCCTGCCCTACACTACCCTCAGGGGAAAGCTCCAAACACACTCCTGTTGCTCCCAAAGGCAGGCAGCAGTCACCATTCCCCAGAAGGTTCCACACGATTCAGTGCAGCAGCCAGGGCAGCAGCAATGTTCTCACATGTTCTTAAAAGGAGCATAACATTCATGACATAAACTGCAGACACACAACACTGAAGTCATCCAACAAAGAAACTGCTGTGAGTGGAAAGGATTTAGAAACCACTGGGTCTTATGAGTATAGGAGTAACACAAGACAGATGAAATCTAGTCTGAAACGCAGTCATATAGCCGGGAATAAGAAGATTCCAGCTATATATGGAACAGCATCAGTTGAAAGTGACAGAAGAGGAAAAGGAATTAGAGCTATCAGACCAGCACTGGTATCAACAAGAGGAACCCAAGAAAAAGGAAGAAGTACTTTTTTTTGTTCAGATGGTAAATTATTCCTTCCTTTAACCAAGATCTTCTTGAAACATCAACAAGAATAAATTGTCCATATATAAGAAAGAACAACAGAAGCTAAGCTAAGAAAAGGCTTTTGCAGGAAACAGGAAGACTGGAGAACATCTTCAATATAGAAAACGGTAAGAATTTACCTTCTAAATTTATCAAAATAAAAACTCAAATACTATAGGACTGCTGTCTAAAAATATGTAGCATAAACACCCACTAGAACAAAAACAGACTGAAGAGCAACATAGTAAAATTGCCTCAACTAAAGAAAGTAAGCTATTAGCTGTCAGAGGACAGATATTAACAACCTTGTAGTTACTCAAATTATCAGAAATATTATCTTAAAAAGCACAGAGGAGCCTACCAAAAGAAAGTCATGTCCTTTAGAATACAAAACTAAAAAGTTTCCCAGTGTTTGGGAAACTATATCTGTAAAATTCAGTTCATGGTTCTCTCTAAAAAAAAAATAAAAATTGTTAACTCCTGCAGAGTTCCATCAAGTAAATCTTGAGAACCAAAATTACCAAATTCAGGCATGGCATAAGTAATCAGTCAACCAAACTTCTAACCTTAAATAGGGCAGAAAGAAAGAGAAAACTGAAGTTTTAACTGCAGTGTAATGACCAAATGGGTGAAGTCCTGATTTTTCTTTCATTAATGGACTCCCCTCTCCCCTGTAGTTTTTCTATTGACCGTCTAAGTTTCCTGCTGTGGTAGAGAAGTAAAAACCAACAAACAGGCTTTAATCTCCAAAGAAATTGCCTGAATTCATAACACAAGTAAAATAAATTATCTAAATAATTGAGATAGGTAATGGATGATAATCTATTACCACCTTAAATATCAAGTGATTTCAGGTGAGGGTCAGAATCAGCACAATGCCTTCCAACAGAAGCAAGAGTATTCTTAGCTTGGGGACTGGACGTACAAGCGCATTTTGACAGCAGTTAGCAATTTGAGCAATTCAAGACCTCAACTTCCTGCTCCAAAAGAAATCCAGTAAAAGGAAATTTTTGTTTCGGAGGAGATTTCAGTAATGTATTTTGGGGAATTTATATTGCTTTGTCTTTTAAAATGCTCCAGTGCTTTTACACAGATACTGAAAACAAACCTTTAAAGTGTGGTGATTACTGAATGTAACATAAATTTTATATGTAAAAGATAAGAATGGTATAGTTTCCTTCATTTCTGTATGTATCAGATTAATTTTTTCTCAGATATGCAAGCGGGGCTAGAAAAGATCTTTTTTTCATGCTATACACTAATAAAATAAACATTACTTGTGGCAAAAAGGTGGAGATAAGGTACATTCAGACACTTTAAATCTGCAGTCTGCCAGAACAACCTAGCAAGAGCTGACAAAGTATCTGTAGCTGAAGATATCTCTACTGTATTAAGATTTGGAATGTGATAATTCTGCTTACACATACTTGGATATTTCATTTTAATTCCTTTCCAACAGTAAACATGCAACAAGGCAAGTATCTACAAGGCTGTGGCTCCACTGCAGTTTAAACAAAACAGGTCTTTTGTAAAGTCAGTTCTATTAGCTACTAAAACCTATCTACTTTCTGATGTCATTCTATTGAACAGAACTGGAGCATTTAAAATGTTACCATGACAGCACTTTCTTCCTAAATTTTAAATGTACAAACTCTCACAAAACACATATTATGGCATAAGGATCATCTGCTAGCAAGCACATATACTTCACTGCTTTGAATCTTACCTAGAAATCTCTGCTTGGGAATTCTTCTCTCCATCGACTGTAAATGGTGATGCTCCAGTTAGTAATTCATACATAAGAACACCAACACTCCACCAATCAACAGCCTATAGAACAACAGTAATTATGTATGTTATGATATGCTGAAGTAAAATTGTTAACAAAAGAAGTAAGAGAACAATCCACTTAGAAAGCAACTAGCATAGTTGCATATATACAAATACAAAGGCAAAACGGGATACAATGAAGCATAAACAACTTTGGTACTGACGGAAGGTATTTTCTGGGATAAATTAATTTTATATTGAAATCTCTCCACTTAGCTTTTTCAACTAATTTCTCAAGCTGAACTCTTTCCACTGATTACTAAAATTCCTTTTGTTTTCCTGACAGAATTAATTTTCATTTTTACCAATGTGATGTGCTATGAATTCTAACACATACTCAAAATAACAGAGGAACCCAAGGCTTGCTAAGAAGTAGTGGAATTTGAACTTTTTTGAGCTTGAGAATGACATTAAGGAATGTTCAAAAAGCACAGTTTAAGAGGACAGTCCACAGTTAATCCAGGCACCTGAAAATGCTATGAAATCAAAGAATGGTTTCGATTGGAAGGGACCTTAAATACCATCTTATTCCAACCCCCTGCCATGGACAAGACACCTTCCACTAGACCAGGTTTCTGAGTCTCATTCAACCTGGCCTTGAACAATTCCAGGTACAGAGCATTCACAACTTCTCTGGGCAACTGTTCCAGTACCTCATCAGTCTCACAGTGAAGAATTTCATCCCAACATCTAATCTAAATCTCTCCTCTTTTAGTCTAAAGCCACTTCCCCTTGTCCTGCCACTACATGCTCTTGTGAAAAGTCTCTCTCCATCTTCTTGTAGGCTCCCTTCAGGTAGTGGAAAGTCACAATGAGGCCTTTTTCCAGGCTGAACTCAATTCTCTCATCCCTTCCTCACAGGAGAGGTGCTCCATCCCTCTAAATCACCTTGGTGCCCCTCCTCTGGACTTGCTCCAACAGGTCCATGTCCTTCCTGTGCTGAGGACCCCAGAGGTGGATGAAGCACTCCAGGTGGGGTCTCACCAGAGGGAAGTGAAGGGTAGAATCCACTCCTTCACCCAGCTGGCCATGCTGCTCTGGATGCAGCCCAGAGCACAACTGGCTTTCTGGGATGTGAGTGCACATTGCTGGGTCATGTCCAGCCCCTCATCCATCAGCACACCCAAGTCCTTCTTGGCAGGGCTGCTCTGATCTGTTCATCCCCCTTCCTGTGTTGATACCATGGGTTGCCCTCACCCAGGTGCAGCACCTTGCACTTGGTCTTGTTAAAACTTATGAGATTTGCATGCCCACTTCTTGAGCTTATCCAGATCCTTCTGGATGGCATCCCATCCTTCAGTTTTTGGTTGTTGTTGTTAATAATAATACCAGTGCCAACAACAACTTTTTAACATTTAAATACTTGGACCACTATTTGTCTATTTAAGTTTTTGAAATTTTTTACTTAGATACTATCTGCTTCTGTCAGACATTCCAAATCTGAAAGATTTTCAATGAATCTGCTTAAAAGCACAGTTCCTTCCTGTTGATAGATCTTGAACACAATTTCAGCCAGTTCATGTTTCACCTGTTTGTTGCTTCACTCAGGCAAAGCTTTCAGAAAAAACATGTCTCCAGCATCCTACTGCTGCAATGGATCAGCAAGTTTGTTTGTTAAAGAACTTCAGTAAGGATCTAGCACGAGCCTTGTTACTCCCACTTCGACAGTTCACTGAATTTTGGTTCCTGTGACTTTCCTGCTATCCATTCTGCATGATCAGCTCCACATGGCAGAGGCACTGTTCAGTTATGGTCATCCAGTGCCACCACTGCATCTCAGGGCCCTCAGAGAGATGGACCATGGTAACACATGGGATATTTGGCTTCCCACGTACTAATCACATTATTCATATCTCTCATATCTCACAACTTACAAAACACTTATTTCCTTCAAAAGGAAGGATGCAATCATGAATAATAAAGGAAGCAGTTTAGTCTTTTCAACAAAATAATTTCAGGTGTTTGAACTCAGGTTTACAGCATGAAATCTGCAAATCAATGAAACTTCTGCTTTACTTATGTTGGCAGTATTAATACATACAGGAAGACAACTAGTGAAATCACAACAATTTGGCCATATATTTCATTCGGTTTTGCTTCAAAATACACAGAATCTGATGTCGCATATATTCAGCCAAGAGTATCTAGAAGAACTACCTGATGAAGTCTCTGTACTGCTAATTATCTTTGTAAATATATAATTCTCAGAGAAAATCCCAAAGAATTTCTTCTTGGCATTTTTCTTTTCGAAAAAAAGAAAAGGAAGATCTGCAGAATCAGAAATCAAACTTTCAAAAAATAAATACTGAAATTCTAGGGCAAGTCTTTAAGACAAACACTGCAGTCATCTAGAAGAGATTACAGATGATAAATATTAATTACTGAGAACACAGCATACTAAAGCAATCTCGTTTTCTCTTTTTGTAAGGTCTTTGAGTTGCTAGATGTGCAGTAAGTATAAAATACACTAAAATTCTTCTAAAATAGCCATAAATTACATTGCTGTTGGTAAGGTAGCGAGTGTGTGGTGTAAACAACACCACATACATAACTTAAAAATCACCCCTATTGATCAGCTAACAATCACTATCAAACTGTGAAGTTATTCTTTACAGATTACAGTGTGACTCTGCACAACATCTGATGAAAGTATCAGACAGAACCAAAGATAACAGAACAGAGATTCCTCTTTAAGTCAGCAACAAGACTGAATTTGTAAGCTTTGAGAAGCCAGAATCATAATTCAGGGTGACTGAGAAATTGGAGAGATGCTCTGGAGGTGGCATGACTAAACTAAGAGAGTGCAGGAAAGAGCTTCAATTCGTAGGTTTTTAAAATTCAATTTTTAACAGCAACTGGGCAAGCAGTACAGTAGAAAAAGACAAAGAGGTTATAGTGGAATTCAAGATGGGTGTGAGACAATGGCTAAGTAAAAAGACAAAGCACACTCTATTTAATATGTAATAAAAGAATCAGAGATGTCTTTCTGCTCTACTTCAAACTGCCAGATCCCAGCTGTGCCCACTACAGTGCTCCCTAGCTAAAGGTAAGCAGACCAAAGGAGATACAGAATGCATAGAGAAGGAAAGAAAGAAGTTTCTCAGGGAAAAGTCAGACTTTTCCAATTCTTAGACAGGCTGCTATAAAAGGAAGCACAGTCGACTACATTCCATGATCCATAACAGAAAGACAACTCAACTCAGTCTCAGCAAAAAACCACAGAGATTAAATATTCTCCAAAAATTCCCAGTACAGCGAGCAATCAGAATAAGTTATCGAGGAATATTGTAGAATTATTTTGGAGAGTAGGGTTTTTTGTTTGTTTCAAAAATCATCTGTTAATTATTGTTGTCTTGATCTTTTCTATCAATTACTGACACTTTATTGTGCAGTAAAACTTGATTCACAAGCCAAAAAATTTCACAATACAAAAACACTTATAACCTTAATAACCTATCCCATACCTCAATAAAGATAACATTTCTCTGATGTCCAGTTTAAAATGTATATCAGAATTAACCACAAACCACTTTCCACTCTGAACTAGTTTTTTAGGCAAAGGCAAATAAGAGTCAACTAAGTTTATTGACCCAGAGCATATTCAAAACAAAATTTGAACAGAACACAAATAAGCCTCGATACCTTTATAAATATGCCTTTTACTTCAGATCAGAAGAGGAAAATACATCAACATACAATTGAAGACACAGCAGCAATTTATCTTAGGACAACCTTACGTAACGCATACTTGGAAAAGATAAATCGTTCTACAAAAACCGCTCAAACTGAGCAGTATCTTGACTGAAGAATTAGTTTATTTTCAGTAATAAACTTAGAACATACCTTATCATGTCCCGTGTCTCCCCCTCTTACAATATCTGGAGCCATATATTCTATTGTTCCACAGAAGGAATATGCTCTCTCGTTCTAGGAAAAAAAAAAAAAAATTACATCAAACAATTATTTTATACAAGCAATATGGGATAGACATGGCTAACAGTTCCGAGATGCTGGCAGCAATTCTTCTCCAAATAGCTCAGAACTGCTAGCTAAATAATATTCCATCATATGTAGAGATGTATCACACAATGCTACAGAATATTTAGTCTTCTATGAAAAAATAAAATGTCATAAGTTTGTGTTGCAGTCTAAGATAAGCATATAAAAATTAATCTACTAATATTTAGAAAAACTCTCCCATAAGTCTAAATGATCTACACATTTCAGAACTTTGCAAGATTCCCCAACTAACATAGATATACATTCTGAAGGCTGCAATACCAACACTCTAGATAACAAATGAAACTTTTCATTAAAAAGGGAATTACTTGTAAGACGTACAATTTGACTAAATTTGGATACAAGATCCTTTGAGTTCCCCATATTTAGGAATTCATTATGACCTCTAGAAAAGTTGTTTTCTTTCGCAACAAACACATACATAAAAAACAACATTCTCTCAAGAAGAGACTTGGAGAGAGACAAGACAGAGAGGGGGAAAGGCAGACAGTGTTGTAAATTTAATTTTATTCTACGCACTGAATTATTCTCTTGTTCAAAACTAAGCTGCTTTCACAGGCATGTATAATTGTTCCCTGGTAGCCATTTACCTTTGAGGTCAACATGAGGTCATGCTGTACCTTGCTAATGACGAAAGCACATGTGTTTGGGCCATGCAACATTGTTCCTCCCTTATCCTTCATGCTTCTAGCATTTTGGGGAGAGATCCTGATAGGTCCTTTAAAGAAGAGTGTTCAAAAAAGCAAATATTTCAAAAGTCAGGTTTTACATTTGTAGATTCAGGTTTGGAGTTTAAAACAGGTGCTATATAAGAGACTACACTAATGAGAAGAAGCTTCTAAAAGTAGAAATAGTGCTCTGTGCTACCCTAAGGCATAAAAATTAAACAGTCCAGCAGCATATTATTAAGCTGTATTTCTTAAAATACATATACTGTGACTGGTTTTTTGGGGTAAAATTCTGTGTTCAGAATAGTTATAACTATTGTTTAAATATTAACTTGAAATTAACTTCTGAGACAAAACCATATAATAATGAACTTCTCGTTATTCCACTTTCTTTTGACACAACTATTGTTTCTCTTTGATAATCTTTTCCAGTACCTGTTATTTTTAAGAAATATAGTGTGATAGAAAGCACAAACAAAGAAAAATGTCAGAAATTCCTAACCCTTCATCAGAGAATCTAAACCTTTTCAATTTCTCTGTTCTTTTTTTCCTCCAGCTGGCAAGGAGGGAGGGAGGAAGAAGGGTGAAAAGGAAAAGGAAGGGGAGTGGAAAACGCAGAAAGAAACTGCTCTTCACTGGCTACCTCTCCAAAGAGTAAAGATAATGCAGCCAAAGTGAGGAGATATCAAGACAACTCTCAGAAACCAAAGCACTCTGACTCCAACAACAGATTGACACATACGTCTTCATAAGATACTGTAGAATGTCCTGAATTCAAAACAGCTGAAGTCATAAAATCCAGATACTTCTTCATTAGAAACTTTTGTTAGTGTTGTGATTTATTAAGTTACAAGCTTCATAAATTACATCTAGCTGTTACTTAAAAAACACAGGTTTTAGAGTATGAAGTTTCATTAGGAACACTTCGGTAAATTTGTCACTGTTAAATACGCCTCTTACAGAAAGTCACTGATAGTTTCTGCTGTTATGTACTGCATGTGGGTTTAAAACCATTTTCAAAGAATGTTACCTCCAATAACAGTTTTATTTTCTGTCATTTTTTAGTCTCCTGGGTGAGAGACATGGATCTAGTGGAGAGATTCCAACAAAGAACCATAAATGATGATTAAGGGAACATATGAGGAAAGGCTGATAAAGCTGGGACTATTTCACCTGAAGAGGTAAACCTGAAAGTTCACAGAGATCTCATCGATGTACAAAAATTCCTGAAAAAAGCATGCAAAAAAGAGGGAGCAAGGCTCTTTTCAGTGGTGCCCAGTGACAAGACCAGAGGAAGAAACACTTTTTTACTGTGAGGGTGACTAAGCACGGGCTGGCCATGAAGGTTGCGGAGTATCCCTCCTTGGAGATATTCAAAAGGCTTCTTATGGGCAACCAGCTGTAGATGACTGTATTTGTGCAAAAGGTTGGGCAGGATGACTTCCAGCAGTCTATTCCACTCTGTGATTGTGTCACAAAATACCACTGTAACCTGTATTTCAACATTCATTTTGAAACCACAGCCAAGTCTTATTTTGTACTCCCTCCAAATTCATATTTCATTCAACTGTATAACATAAATCCAAATTCCAAAAGCTACATTATTAACACTTCCATGTTATGAGATGTAAGACAAGAAAGGACGTTCTTAAAATACAACTGAACTTGGATTACCTACAGGTGCATGCTCACTGAACATGCACATCTTGCAAATGATGACTTGACCTTAAGAATTTTTTTTGTCTAACACAGAATGTTAATTTTCTTCCCTCACTCTGCATGCCTGCCTTAAACGTTGAGGCTCTCTCCTCTGAGTTGTAGAACAGCAAGCAATTAGATACTAATGGATGGAAACAGAAGTGTGGCTAACCCATAACTAATAACTCAGTACAATATTGACCTTGTCTTTGAACAGGTGTCATTATGTTTGCTCCAAATCAGCAAATCAGCTCTCTAATGTTTACAGATTATCTGGAGATAGTTTTAGTCTTTTAGCGTACAACAGATGGTTATGATTTCTCTTTCTTTACCAAGTTCAGCACCATTGCTGAATGTTTATGCAATAACATATCTTTTAGTAAAGGTAAATGAAGTGGCTACTTCAAAACAGTTAGCTGCTTAAGAGAGCAACAACTTGCTCTCTAAAAACAGTCATGAAGCCACTGATAGAGAATTTTGTTAAGAGTTCTTGAATCGTGGAAGACAGATACATTCACATGAACAGGCAGTTCATTTTGTTAAACCATCTTGCTATTAAATTAGAAAATTAAGTTATATTTCCTTATTACTTTTTCTTTGAGATGAGCTACACACCGACCCAGTGGCAGTCCCAATGTATATTACCAGACTGTTTCTAGTAAGTACTGTAGTGCTACACACAGGGTAGATTTATAAATTTCCCCACACTAGCTATAGCAATATTAAAAAAGATAGTGCACTGCCTTCTTTCCAAGTTCCCTGCTATCATTCTGACTGATCTAAGCATCCTAGTGAAATGTAACTCCTTTAACTTGCCAGAACAGTTTCATTATGTCTCCACATAATTTATACTAACATTCCATTTTCCTTTTCCTTCATCAAAAAAAGACAAGGCACTGAGAAGCTTTAGTACAGAGCTTTAGACCAAGAGATGTGTAATGCAGAAATACAGCCACTTCACCAAAAAAGCCCTACCTCAGAGCAGTGACTTCTTTGCTAAGACTATGTACCCCAACCTGGGTAGCTTGACCACAATTATACCAATTGCAGAGATCAAAATACCTAGCTCCAAAAATCAATCAAAAGTGCTGACAGAAGGATGGCGATCTTGCACCACCATGTTCTTGATGATCTTGTGGTACCATTCCTCGGCTCTGCTTTATAACCAAGGAGTGGCAGGCAGGTCTTTGAAACTACCTGAAAATGTAGAAAGCATGTGTGTAAAGTTTTCTCCTCAATGACAGAGAAATCTTATGCCTATAGAGTTGTCTAATTACCTCCTTCAACAAAAAAAATTGTTGCATTAACAGCAACAAAAAAAGCAAAAGGATCAAACTCCATTTTGCTGCAGAGACTAATCACACTAACCACGTCTACATGAAAGGCCTGACTGATGGAGTAACAGTCACTACTGTCATAGAAGAATGTGTCCTTTAGAGCATACATCCTAGCCTACAATAACACAAATTCAGTTTCATGTTTTTTACAACATATGCAAGGGTAGCTCTGACAGTTATGTCTTGTACTCCTCAACAGCTCCTAACAGTATGTGGGACAAGAAGAGCAATTCCAAAGTGAATCACAGGAATTAGATGAGACTTCAAGACAGCCAAGGTATCACTCATGCTCAACATGCTCTTGAAAGGCTCATCTCTACTGGGCCAAACTGTATTTTTGCAGGCAGCTCTTTGGAAAAAGGGCTACTCCATTATGTCTGATTTAAGAAGATACTGTGCTGGAAGGATGATGTTATTTTCCAGTGCCACAAGACTCACACAGCCCAGAAGCACTGATAATATCTGAATAAATTTCCTAACACATCCAAAAAGGGCATGCAATCTGGGCAAAAAAATAGTGACAGCAGATTCTGGATGGGTGTTTCCCAGCACCTTGGAAGTGAAGGCCCTGCAATTCTTCTCAGAGCAGAGGACCTGATCCCAAGGAACTGCTATATAATAATTCCTTCAATAGGCAGAGCATCATTAGTTCAGGGCCTCAACAAAATCAAATTTATTTACCTATGGAAAAAGAGATCTGCATAACTGAAAAGTGCACTTAGAGTATCTGGCTTAGAATATTGAGACATATTCCAAGTACACTGTTCTGCACATGAGCACAAGACTATGGGGAACATTTCCTTGCCATACAAATAATGGTTTCAGAAAAAGCTTCAGAGCTTGAGCAATTGTGGTCTTAATTCCAAAGTGTAAATGCAGGTGCAGAAAGCACTCAAGTGTCTTAAGACAGTTATTTTGCCATTTGAAGATGTATTATTTAACATTTAAGTGTACAGCCTTTGAAGTACTTCTTTAACTTGATGAACTTCATCCAAACAATATGTGCCACTATTGCTCCAACAGACACTTGACTCATAAAATCTTATGGCTTATTTAATTCACAAGTCTTTGTGCAAACATTTAGAGTATTCACTGAACCCATTCTTTTCAACTTTCAAAATTAGGACCCAATTCTCTAACTACTTGAAAGGTCATCTTTAAAACACAATAGACTGCTTTCTGTCCTCCAACTACTTACTGTACAAATACTTTGTTCTTAACTGAGCTAGATCACTACCTAGAACATCAGATTAATTCTTAAACTGTAACACTATCATAATCCTTCGAACCATGAAACTTGATTCTTTAAATGAATTTTGTAACTTGCAAAAAGTAAATAAATAAAACCAAAGCTACTCTTCCCTAAAAGTTCTTGAACAGTGTAAGCATTCTCTAATGGGAATACCTTGCTAATAGAAGAGATAGTAGGATAGAGTCAAAGGCATGGTTAAAACCTAGAGCAAGCAAGTAAGTTCTCATTTTTACAAGGAAAAAAGAATAGTAGTCAATAAATAAGCAAATTTAGACAGCAAAGGTTAGAAAGGATATATAATGCGACTTAATTGGGTGTATAGGCCCACCTAAAGCATGTCACAGGTTATCAAATTAAACATTTTTTTGTCCTTTTAAAGCAACATAAAATCCATTTCTTAGTCTCCTCAAATGTCTAAAGTGGTAGATCACTTCTAGGCCTGAACAGATGTCAGTGTTTGTATTGCACCAGAGAACTCTAACTTTCACTGTTGCTCTTCGTTTGATTAATCCAGGGAAATACGCTGGAGGACAACTACCTTCCTTAATTGCTTATACCTCTGAACAAATGCTTCAAGTCCTAAGCTGTGTTTCTTCATTAAAGGTACTTCCAAGTTCCAGGCTGCATTAATTAGACCCTCTCTGGGCTCTATCAGTAGTGTTTCAAATGGCACTTATTAGAAATTTAAAGAGGCAAAATTTCTAGAATGCAGAAATCAGTATAATGATTGCTTCTATTTTGTACAGGTGTGAGTGTATGTAATTGGAGTCCTAAGAGTCATAATTTACAGCTTTCTACAAGCATAAATAGTGAAAACTTTCCCAGGATACCAATGTCAGGGCCCTGAGCTTATCAATAGGCTCCACAACCTCTTTCACCAATCCTAGGGCTTAAGGCATCTCCGCTTAGGGCCAATTCTAACAAAATGCAGCTGAGTAACCTGTGTAGAAACTTGTTAGAGTCCTCCTCCACTTTCAGCTGGGAGCATAAGTTCAGGCTCCCATTCCTGAACCTTGCCTCAGCTGTGCTGTCAGTATGTCTGTACTTGGCTGGGTATCTTGCTGATACTGAACAAGCAAATTCAAATCCTGACTTGTCCTCAAACCTCTCTCCTCATAACCACTGGACTGCTGCCCAAGCCTGTTTTTCTGGCACTAGACTCCCTCTGATCTTCTTGCACCACTGGGCAGTGAGCACATGGATCCATACTTGCCACAGTCATCCTTAGCTCACACTAATGCAGGGAGCAGTCTCCCCATCCTGCTGCTTCCTGACAAACTAGTCGAGAACCACAGTTCCTCCAGGAACAGCTTACAGGACTGAAGATTTTAAGCAGTTGAAGAGTTCAGCAGTATCACACAGAGTATCTTATATATAAGCTATCAGCAAACAGGCTGCAAGCTGCTGATCAAGTATTAAAGAGTTCCCTTGGTAAGCTTAATAAGAAAACCAGGACCACAGGATAAATCAAAAGAATCCTATCATAACTGAAAATTTACTTGTGATATATGAAGGCCAGATAGCAGAGGTTCTTTCAACAAACTGCCCTGCTGAATGGATTTTGCATTTCAGAGAAATCAAAAGTAAAGACTGAAAAGCCTGAATTCTTGGCAGAAACAGGACCTGTACCTTCAGTGAGCCTTAGAGGTCATCCTATGATAGATATTTACCTCAAAAATAAAAATACACCAAGGAAAAAACCCATTTCCATAGAAATTATACCTGTAACATCCTTTGCTGTCACTTTAATTGCCCAGAATAACAGTAATTACAGTCTTAATTTAGGAAGACATACAAAAATTGGCAGAAAGGCCTCTCATAGTTCAAGGATGTGATATAGGTTTAAAATGGGGAAAAAAAATCTTGCTTCAACAATGCCCTTACCATACTAACTGGTTTCTTTGGTTTATTCACTTTTTTTTTTTTAAGTTTCAATTATTTTGGGAAACCTATTGGTGATAATATCCAGACTTTACACTGAGTAATCAATTTCTGTCCATACCAGAAAATGTAACTTCAACCAAAAAGTCTCTCAGCTGAAGACTGTTGTTTCTGTAGCTGTAAACTTCTATTCACAACCAAAACTATGACCTTTGCAGGAGACAAATGAGGAAGAACAAAGGCAAAAAAAGTTCAGTGGTACACTAGTTAGACTGCTCTGCTGCATATAACAAAATCAAAATGAAGAACGTAATATAAAAACCGAAGTTTAGACTAGAGCAAGAACAATTGCAACAGGGCAGATCAACGGTCCTCTAGTTTAAAATGTCATCAAACAAAGAATTTTTTAAAAAGTATAGGGTCATGTGCAATTAATTGAACATCCTATCCTGGTGGCTGTTCCAGCTTGAAGAAGCCAGTGAAGTCAAAATACCATATTGGTTACTACGCCTCTTGCCACACCTAGACTAATGATTTCTGCTTCCAAAATACACGTGGAACAATGCTACTGAATTTTTCAAGCAAGAATGAAATTTGCCTGCCACCAGATGCCCTCAGAACAGGCAATTAAAGGGGACAGCAAGGGCAGCTAAACCTTGAACTACATTAACCAAGACACCTTTGACCTCTCCCTCTGTGACCCTAGAACACAAGCCAATCGAAGGCCACACCCTCATCTAATGTCAAGTGGAAATTCAAGAATCCTTTTCACAGACTTTTATGACAGCTGAGTTTGCTTTCACAGTGCAATGCAATTACAATTCTACAAGGAATTATTTAAACCAGCTCCTCATAATGGGTTTTAAAGCAAATAACTAAGAGTAAAGAAAACAAAAGTCTCAATTCTGCAGACAAAAAAATCCAGAAATAATGTATTATTTGTGTGGGAGGAATGCAAGTATGTACCACTGTCAATGTGGATGAACATTTTGTACAAGGTTCTTCTCAAAAATCCAATTTTTGGACAGCTTGTTTTCTAAAGCACTGTCTTTTTGAGAAGAGAGAGGCAGTAGTACCAAGAAAGAACAGTATATAAAGCAAAACCTGAAAAATTTGTATTTCTTCAAAAATAAGCAAAATTATAAGGTATGGAAGAGTACTAATTCTGGGAAGAATTCTGTTAGCTGCCACTACAAGCCTTCAGCAGGTCTTTTTGTGGTTTTTTGTTGGTAGTTTTTTGCTGGGTTTTTTTGTTTGGTTGTTTTCTTAATGAAGACAATCATATAGAACATGTCAATTAAATATTTGTTGTTTCAGAGAGATCCAGATGTAAAAGAGAAAGGAGAAGTGGACAATTTTGTTCAAATACAATCCATCTGGTTCTAAATTCATTTACATTTGGCTGTGAATCTCTGGCCACTTAAGTTTTTCACCTGGCTGCCCAAGTTTCATGGAAGTAAGGTATCCACAGTTATTGAAAAGGAAAATAAGGTCTGTGAGAAAAATGGATTAATGACAATGGAAGCATTTGCCCTCAGAAAGTTACTTGTTTTCCCTTCAAAAACAGAATCAGAATTTTTCTGAGTTGACTAGCACCCTAATATCCAATAGAAGACTGAATAACAGACTAGTTAGCACAGAGATTGATGCTTCTCCTCAAAACAGAATTTTCTTTAAAAATGGTATATTACAACAGGAAAACAGTATCCTTACAGCAGTCATCATAAGAAATCATGATCTGTCTTGCAAAAATTCTTAACAGCACTTTACATCTAAATCTGGAGAGAAATTATTATATGCTCTGGTCTTCTGCATTACTGGTGCATGCTGGAAAAGCACAATCTTCTTTGTGATAAGCACTGAAAAGGAAAACCTCTTAGGCAAAGGCTCAAACAGCCAACAGATCACTGATGACCTGGTTTTGCAATTATATTAGTCCAGCTCAGTGATGTGCCTTTAGAGTGTTTGGTATGTTTTTAATCTTCAAATTTGGGATAATTAAAACTGAGCCAACTGAAGTACACCAAACAAAGCAAGAAGTTTTTGCCATTGTTTCATTTCTTTTTCTAAAGCTAATTATCCAGATAGATCTATAACCAATTTAACTTCGTGGACTAATTTCGCTGTTCAGTTTAGTCTTCATTTTTTGTCTTTGAAGAAATTAAAATCTACTTCTTTTAACTGTGTTTGTTATGTCTACATCACTGAACAATCCTTTAACTAAAACACAAGCATATGTAGCAAGTCATCTGAAGTATGGATAATTTCACTCATTTTTGCAAGAGTATGCTCAATGTTGGAAGATGCACTGTCTAATTTCAATAACACATTATCACTTTAATTGGACAATTATAAAGGGTCTTTTAAAGTTAAATGCATAGCTAATCTACTAGGCCACTTACATTAGATGACAGTTCCTGAAGCTCTAAAAGAGTCAAGTTGTAGTCATTTCTCTTTTCTGGACTACCTTTAAACTGCACTAAGAATGTGTACAAATCTTCTCCTAGTTCATATCTACCAAACCCCATAGTGGACTAGCCTCCATTTAATCACTTTTCCTCCACTTAAATATCCTTTAAAATCTTTTAAAAATACATACTACTTTTCTTTCCAGAACAGAATGTTCACTCTATCATCAAACAATTCAACAGTGAAAAGCATTTGAGTTATAACTAAATTTGCAACTCTCATCAAGAGACTTTCACATGAAGAAACAACAATGTATATGAACTATTCATTCTACACATCAGATAGAAGTACACAGACATCCACCCAACTGTCTTAGGTTTCAATTCAATCACACTGCACACTGAATATCCATTTTTATATTATTTATAACAGAGTGTGGATAAAGCATTTATATGCTCACACAGACACTGTTTGAAG
Organism: Polioptila caerulea; assembly: GCA_013397295.1. Lineage (NCBI taxonomy): Eukaryota > Metazoa > Chordata > Aves > Passeriformes > Certhiidae > Polioptila > Polioptila caerulea. The sequence continues at coordinate 298,020 of VYXF01004971.1, forward strand.
ACTGACAACATTCGGTATTTACTATCTAATTTTTTTAAACTTCGTTAAGCAAACACAAAAGCAACAGAAAAAACTTAACCTAATGCAGAAGATGTGTACCAATGCAGAAGAACTGAGCACTTCACTACACTCTGGAAGAAAGTGTACTTTCCCGATTTAATTAAGAAGGAAAACATTGTTATGCACGGTCAAATATGTCATTTTTACAGTAATTCAATGCATGTGTTCATTTTGTTTAAGACATAAAGATCTCCATGTATACCAAAATATGATTTTTTAGTGTAGTTACAGAACTAAAGGCAATGTGAGGGGAAAGAAGGATTTTAAAAAATTAAGTAGCACTTTAGCAATACACATCAAAATTAAGACCAGACCTGATGACTAGGTTAAACTGACATTGAGCAAATCAAAACAATTCCAGTACAGAAGTGGAGCTATTAATGAGATAAGAAGATTAAAATCTGCCCAAGCTGCAAGTCCACAAGAGAAAGGTAACACACAAGAAATATGATGGAAAAAAAACCCAAAACAACAACTTAGGAGTTCTGGGGTTTTTAAAGATAAATGTATTACAAGACTTGAAAAAAAAAAAAAACTAACCAAAAAAACAAACCAACACTGAAGTGATTTCACTTGTACAATGAACAAAACAGTGCTGTAGAAGTTTCAAGGTCTACCAATTCTACATGTCCCCATTAATAATTTATATTAATGTCACATGTAAATGTACTTTGAAACCCAGGTAGACAAACACTAGACTGAGATGCATGTAAACATAAGGATAAAATTCTTTCTTATCCTAATTTGGTTTACAATTCAGTTGAGATTTAAAAATCATAAACACTAGCCTTAAATTCATCATGGACTTAAGAATGCAAATGCCATAAAAAGCAATACTAAATCTCTTTCAATCTCTTATTCTCTTACCTAATCCCATTCTATGGTTAGGCTAGTAAAACTGAAGGTCTTCATGAGCTTTCAAATAAAGTTGGCATCAAAAGTAACTTTATACTTAAATACCTTGTGATACTGACCTACCCTATGTGAAAACTCCATTTTATTGAACAACTTTATTCGTCAGGTTATTTCTTCTTTTTGCATGTAAATAAAAGCATACTGCTTCATTTTAAAGAGAAACAAAGGCAACACCACTGTTGATTCAGTTGTAAAAGACAAATTTCAGGTTTTAGCAAAGCAGTACTATAAAATACTTTAAAGCTCTTAAAGCTGCACTGCTTTAACTTGGATGTTCAATTCTTGCATGCCATTTTCACACAATAACCATAAAACAGAGAGAATCCTTGACAATGCACTCTTCACACATGCTTCAGTAGCTGCATGGCAGAAATCAATAGGTTTCTGTTTTCCTACAAGTCACAGGCATTTGCTTCCTTTCACTCCAACAGTGCTTAAGGGAAAGCAGCTTCCCATCTTTCCACTGCAGAACAGTCAATCTGCTGTAATTATTGTAGTCCTGTTTGATTCATTAGGTGCCCAGGTACATGGAAATCTTTAACAGTCATCAGATTATAGCAGAGATAATGAAAACATTGAATCACAATGTTTTCTAGCAAGCATCACTAACTACAAAAACTATCCCAAATTCATAAATACACGGTGAAGTATTTCTCTCTAATAAGAACTCTAAATATAGTACATATCTCTACTGTAATAATTTTTATACATTTTTAATAACCTAAATATAACTTGTTTCAGATAATCAGTCCAAAGAGGGTGTTACTAGAATAAATTCCACTTGCTTAAGTATTCTTTTCCAATGGCAAAATTCTTGCAAGAAGCAGGTGGACCAGGAAAGACAAGTGAAGAAAGGGAGAGAAAGGAAAGTACACTGCTCTGATTAAACTGCAAATGATACTCCTTTATCTGACTTACACAGTTGGGCAATTTTATTTAAAAGTGCTACTCTAGTGAGCATGAAAACAGCTATACAGGCAAATTCTACCTGTTGTAAGTACATTGGTTCAGAAGTTCAAGTTAAGTTATCTATTGCAATGAATTTTAAATGCTCTAGTAGTAGCTCGATTATACCTACAGAAAATACAATATGAAATGTCAATTTCTCTGTGTAAATGTGTCATTTTAATCATGTTTAAGTTCAGTAGCTAAATTACAATAGTACACACGAAAATTTTAGTCAAATGCAGACAATTTCTTAGATTTTGAAATAAAACAACACAATCACAAATTTTTTTTTTGTTAAAAAAACCATGAGAAATGTTGAGATTTTTTACAGGGAAGACAAATATAAAATGTGAAAGAGAATAAAAGAAAAAGCATACTTAAACGAACACATTTCTAAGGTATATACTGAAAACAATATGGATTAGAGTCAGAAGAACCAACATCAAATGACCAGGGAGCAAGATGGCTTTATTTAATGACTGGAGAAGGAGGAATCCAATTCAGAGTGTGGATAAGCAAACAGATATGTCTTATGCCTATCCCAGTCCTCCCCTTTCCATGACTGCTTGTAAATGATGTGCTGAAGGTGAGCACAGATGAGATGTACTTCTTAAAAAAAAATTACTTTAAGGTAGAATCAGAATTCATTATAACATTCTTAACACAGTGAAGATTTAGGCTTCGTTCAACTTTGGCTCAGAGGCTGGGGTACTGTTCCTTTTCTCACCCCTCAGTGCAGTAATAGCATTACTTGTCTTTGTCTCTTGTGCCTAGCACAGTTGTTCTCACAGCTCTAACAGGTTCCACTCTCACTAGCCACACCTTTTACTATCATTCTTTCCTGATGAAAACTCCATTCTCTGTACTTACTCTCTGGCACTGGTGTGGCAATCTGCTGCTAATCCCTTCTCATACCAGTTGAGCCTCCTCTTGGTTTCGTGTTGTAACTTAGAAGGAATACACTGACACTATCTCTACTACTACTCTGCTTCAGAAAGTAAAATTTAATATCTTTTAAAATGGTCCCTCCTAAATCCTAGCAGACTCCATTTGAAATGCAAATATTCTAGAGGAAACTACCAGCTATCTATTTTTAGAAAATCCTTCTGCTGCCTCTAACAAAGACTTTTAGATCTGCAGTCCCAGATTTCAATACCTGTGATAGCTAGTGTGAAAGCCAAAAAACATCCATTTAAAAAATTTCTCAGAGGTAAAATCCTGCACAGTTTTGACTCTCTGAAATCTAAAAAGCCTATAGGAGATAGAACTGTACCTTACAAATTAACAGCTAACATCAATAGTCAGAGATCACTGTGTTAGGTACTATGTACTTAGTAAGAGATAAGCTTTTATCCTAAAAGCTTGCAATTAAGCTTATTAAAAGTGACATAAAGACATGAGAAAAAGACAAGATAATAATACATTAATTATTATTAGCATAAAGAAGAGTCATAGCATACCATTTGCCTAGTCATTGCAAAGAATTAGCACAGTCAAGCTTTTTTTTAAAAAGCATCTGAAAATCAAAATGTAAGTGACTTTTCAGACTTATGCAGGTCTTTCCCTTTTCATGTCAAGGGCAGCAGAAAAAGGTATGAAAGCTTTGTGGGGAAAACTAGAACAAAAATGTATGACACCACTGGCAGGACTAAAACCAATAAACTGAAAGCTCAAAACCTAGTAATACAGACAACTAGATTTTGGTCTATGATGTAGGAGTTTGGAATGCAGGTTTTGCACCCGTCTCAAATGTGCTTAGGATTTCAATGAGACTTTGTCACCTTGCTCAATTCTGTCCACACTTACTGGAGAGTCAAATACTCACCTCATCAGTAAGAAACTCCTTACTTAGACCAAAGTCTGTCAGCACCACGTGGCCATCAGAATCGAGGAGAATATTCTCAAGTTTTATATCCCGATAAATAATCCCCAACTGCAAACAGAATATAAGAGAAAGTATTTCCAAATAGTGGAACCACAGTAAGAAGATGTTCCTGAACACTTTTAAATATAAAGCCACCTAAATTCACATTATTAAGGTAATCTTACACATGAAAGTTGTACCTCAAAAAAGAATTTTTAAAAGCCTTTGAATAACTTTAAAAGTACATTAAAAATCTCAGAAATTACACTGTGCATTAATGTCTTTCAATTTAAAGGACATACTGTATATCACATGAATCTAAAAGTGACCAAATACTTGCTGTTAAAGTGCAAAACTCGGTTCTGCTTTCATTAAGAATGAAAATGGATGCTTCTGTTATATGGTCTAGACATAGACCATATATACATGCATGCTTTGTAATAGCCTAGAAATCTACTTATTATTTCTGAAAACTGTAACACTTTTCATGTCTACAGTTCTGCTAGAACTCTACTACTCAGTTGCGCAGAAACAAGGATAACTGAACAATACAACCCAAAACTTTCTCATGTTCACTACAAGTTAGTTGTAGTGACATACACTGTTTCACAAGGATTACTAAAAATGAACAAATCATCTGTCAATAACACTACTCTTCACCCTGCAGACAAAAATTTGTGGCCTTAATCTGGTGCACAAGGAGACACACTTCACTGGGGATTATTTCTAATTATAAAACTAATGTCCCATTGCTAGATAAAGTTACTTTCAATTTTAAACAATCTAAACCAATAGTTCTCCTTACTAACTCTATATGATACAGAAAGAATACAGCTCTAAGCCCCCAAAATCAGCACCAGAATAAAGTTATTTTACCTTGTGGAGATGTTCAAGTGCCAAAACAATTTCTCCGATGTAAATTTGCACCTCATTTTCTGAGAATCTCTCTCTGTGTGAAAGATGAGTAAACAATTCTCCTCCATTTATATAGTCTAAAAAATAGAACACAGAACCTTATAATTTCACTTTCTGACAATTTTCTTACTGGAATACTATCAGGTACTTTATAAGCTGTTTAGTAATACGTTCTGCTATCAGATGCATTTCCTTAATTGCAATTCACTAGTATTTCAACATGCTGTACAATATTCAATTTCTTTCTTGCAGGACTGAAGGAAGAACAAGACCCACTTTTGAATAAGCAGCAAAACCATAAACTAAGCCTCAACTATTCCTAAATTACAAAGATAGTTTTTTTCACAAAATCAGTCTTTCAGTTATTTAGGAATATGAAAAGAAAGAAGTACAAATGGTATCTACAAACAGAACCCTTGTAGACTCTTATGAAGTATTGTGATGAGCAACCAGGCAGACTGACACAAAGAAAAGCAAATCAGAAAACAGGTTATTAGGGGAAATAACCAACTGTGGACAATTACAAAATTTTCCCTTCACAAGGGAAACCTTGATGGCAAAACTCACTGTAGAAGATTATTTCCACATACACTCCCTCATGGAAACCACACTTTCATTCTTTGCAGACTAGGACACAGGATTTTCCCACAGTAAGGGAGAGGGGAAAAAAATTATTACAACAGAGCTCCACTGTAATAGAAACATTTTAGATGTAGAGCTGTTTACAATAGCAGTGTACATTACAGCCATTGAACCCCACAGCCCCCATTATTGTATGTGAGGTCTACATACACAGAGCAGGGAACATGCCCCACAGAATCTTACTCAGTATTTTCTTGAATATTGTTTCAATAGATTTGTTGGTATAAAATACAAATCCATGAAAGGGGTCCCATCCTATTTTAAGTTAATAGTTTGAGGGAGAAAACATATATATAAATTACACACATTCTGATCTCTCTCCACTTTTCAGTTCTCCAGTTCTCTCTTAGAAAAGGAGTATTAGTGGAATCAAACAACATGAGGATTATTTATCTAGACCAGTAAGCAAATGAAAAAGATTTAATGAAGTATAAATAACCCACATTTTACAATTGTCTTCTTCTTCCTTCCTCTAAAAAATTTTAGCATGTAGAAAAAGATAACAGAAAAAATTTTTAAGTATTTCTAGTCAGAACTGCTAACTTAGTACAAAGAAAGCATTGGATTGGTATTGAATTGTTCCAAGGACTGCAACAGATCCAAAACAAAGCTGCCACAGGAGTGGCACAGCAAGCTTAATTCTATCCAGGTTGTAACACTAACCACAGCCCAATGAAACAACCAGCCTTCAAATTCTTGGTGCAGAATCAAATGCATCACTGACACAATGGAAAAAAAGAAACACAGTTACTCCAGCAAAAACTCCACCTGACAGTCCAGATTATTTAGCTGTTATTTAAAGTATGAGACCATCAACCTTGTATGACAAGTTCATAGAATTGATGGTACTCACATGGATACAATACTTTGTCCATTCCATATAGTTTAAAGCCAATACAAAAACTGGAATCAACTCCCAGCTCTGTTTTCTGGAAATCTGGCAGAAATGCAGCTGCATGTCCGTACTTGATTCAGTCTAAATTCATATAGCTATGTAATCTGACAGCATAAGAACTGTACTAAATATTGCACTGAGGCTTCAAAGCCAAAACCTCTAAAGACTAAAATGGCAGGTAACTCGCACACAGAATTCAGCCAAGTACAGAAACAAGACACATTGTGGTTTCCCCCAAAATCCAGAAGTCTCTGAAACACTTAAATTGCAAAACTAAATTAAAGTGATTTACACAGACTTACATAATAAGACATGAAAAACATGTAACAAACAATTTGGGTTTTTTCCCCTCAGAGAGAGTGTGAAGCCCACTTGAATTATAAAGTAGCTTTACATCATGTTAAGGAGGAGGAATTTTCACTGCTACAGAAAGTCATTAAAAGAAATTTTTTAACTAATTATTTCTATTTTCTGTTAAAAATGAAGGAAAAAAGGACCTTTCTGGCCCCAACATATAAGCTGAGAATGGATGTAGAACTTGTGAAAAAGAAAAAACCAAAACAAAAGGCAGTAATTATAGCTTAGCTATGAACTTCTTGCTTGAAACATAATCAACACTGCATTATGGTGGACACTATGGTCAGCATTATTTGCTATGAAGCATTTTTCAGAACTACTGGGATGCTCCTTTTTGTCTCTTATGAGAATGCAATATCAAGCTTCTAATTTTCTTTTATACAAGAGGCTTTTATGGCCTTCTAATTATGCTTGCCACCTAAGCTTCGCCCTACTATGTGTGTATTTTTAGGCAATTACATCCATCTCAGGTTTGAGGGTTTTTTTTGTTTGGGTTTCCCCTCTCTTTTTTTTTTTTTTTTTTAGTATTTCTAATGGGATTATTTTAGCAAAAAAATACCCGGACTTAAAGAACGGTTCTATAATAATTATAACAAATGTTCACATTTTATCTCATTTAATATTGCTTTTTTTCCAAAATTATTAGTCAATAACTTTAAATCCAATATAAATTTCAAAACCTTAATTATTAACAGTTACTATCAAGGAATCACAAAGCTATCAATATATTTCTAACTATTTGTGTCAATCTTTTACTTATTTCTTTCATGTCCTAGCAGAGGAATTTACAAGAAACTATATTACAATTTTCAACTCTCATTTTCAAGAGGAGTCTAGTGAATACTCCATTTCAGTTCTACATATTTATTTTAGAATATTAAACTAATATGTGCATAGAACACCTTTCTAAGAATCAACAGCTAGAGGTGTAGATTCATGAAAAATTAATAAAATTTTGCTAATTTGATGTAAATCAGACTGTTAACTAAGGTTAAAAATCGAAGTTATAGATAAAAAGGAATGCAAAACTTGCTGTTCAATTAAAGGACAATTTACTTCCTCAAACATTTCACTAGAGAAGCATATTATGAAACCAAGCCCTAAATTAATCATTCATTTTCCAATTCTTTTAAAATACTGTAAGTAAGAAGATTTTTTAAATTGCTGGCAATTTTCTTACAAATACACCTCATACAACAAAGACTAAATTTGTTGCTAATCTGAAAGGTAGAAATATTTCTAAAATTGGAGTAGTACCAATGACCAATGAAGTAGTTCTTAAGAATAAGCTCTACTTTCAGCCCAGAAATGCATGATTTTGGATTGTCTCTTGACACCCAAAAATCAAAACACACAGGTATCTCAATACTCAAAGGTCAAATTATCTCATAACAAAACGTTTAACAAAGCAAATGCTTCCAAGTCATTGATGAATATTCATATACATTTCTTGCTGCATATAAGTCACAGATAACCACTACCCCCTCCAAGTCAGAGCAGCACACTGAAGCTCAAACAGGAAAACCACAAACACAGACACTGTTGAAGATGAACAGTATTTTACTTCCTATGCTTTCTCATGCAATCTCCAAACACACTGTACTGTAGACCACATAAAAAAACCCTTACAAAACATTGTGATAAAAGGGCTCTTTTTTTTTTTTTTTTTTTCATAAGAACTTGAATCCTGAAGAGTACTCACCTAAAATGAGATGAAGCTTTGTATCTGTCTGGAAGGCATAATGTAAGGTGACCAAAAACGGTGATTGCCTAATGTGCTCCAAGACTTGTCGTTCTGTCCTTGTGTGCTCAGTTGTTTTGGCTTTTTGAACTATTGTTGCTTTCTTCAGTACTTTCATGGCATACAGTTTTCCAGCATCATGGCCACTTACTTTTCTCACTAGGAATACTTTTCCATAGGCTTAAAAATTGGAGAGACAAAAAAACCAGAAAAACAAAGAAAAGAAAGAAAAAAGAGACAAAAACCACAAATTATCTACTTGAACTACAGATCTGGCTGACACAATTATTACTTTCAATTACTCATTGTTATGGCAGACAGTATTCACTCAGGCTAAAAATCTACTTAAACACTTTTCCTCATTCAGATTGACCTTTCCTGAGCAAAATTTCAAACAAATGAGCTTTGTAACTGAACACTGCAAGAGTGGGAAAAGCAATTGAACCACTTCAGTATTTAAAAACTATTTTAAAAGCTGAGGATTTCGTCCATTGTAGTAACGTATTATCTATTATCCATACCTAGAATTAAGCAATAGTTTCAAGCAAGAGATGCTATTTTTTGTTCTTAAAATAGTCTTCTCATATTTGCACAACTAATATAATTTAATTACTGATTTTATAGCACTGAAGTTAAAAAAACCTGTAGAAAAGCCAATTAATTCTTCCCATCAGTATTTCACACATAGGAGCTTTCCGAGGCTCTCATACTGGACTTAAAAGGACTCCTGGGAGTTCTACATAAATTAATTTGATATCTTTACCAGGCTAACCTGTAGAAACAGTAAAGGTTAGAATTAATGTGCAGTTGCTGGGCCATGATCTCACTGCAATTACAGAGATATGGTGAGATAGCTTGCATAACTGGAATATTGTCATGGATGGTTACATACTTTTTAGGAAAGAGGCCAGAAAGCCAAGGTTGTGGAGTTCTCTCTATGCAAGACAGCAACCAAAATGTATCAAGCTTTGCCTAGGGGTGGATGAAGGAGGAGCCAACATCCTATGGGTAAGAGTTAAGGCACAGGCTAAAATGGATGTTACTGTTATGGGTGTTAACTACAGGCCGCCTGCTTAGTAAGAGGAAGTAGATGAGGCCTTCCACAGACAGCAGAAAGAAGCTGTCACCATCACAGGCCCACAATTCTCATAACCACCCCACAACAGCTGCTGGAAAGACATCACAGCTTGGTATACAGGAGCCCAGGAGGTTCCTGCAGAGCGCTGATAACTTTGACACAGGTGGTGGGGGAACCCACAAGGAGAGATGTATTGCTGGACCTTGTATTAAGAAACAAAAAAGGTCTGGTTGGGGATGTGATAGCTGGAGGCAGCCTTGGCTGCAGTGTCCATGAGACAGTGGAGTTTAGGATTTTACATGGAAGAAACATGGCAATAAGTAGGATTATAGCCCTGGACTTCAGGAAAAATAACTCTGGCATCTTCAAGGGCCTACTTGGAGGAATCTCATAGGTTAGGTCTCTAGAAGGTAGGGCAGGTCCAAAAGAGATGGTTAATATTCAAGTGCCACTTCCTCTATGCTTAAGATCAGGACATCCCTGTGAATAAGACATTAAGCAAAGCAGGGCTGGAAACCTGAACGGATGGGCAAGGCACTTCTGGCAAAACTCAGGCAGAATAAGGAAGTTTACAAAATGTGGAAAAAGGGTCAGGACACTTGGGAAGAATATAGGAATACTGTCAGGTTATGGCAGGTATGTGTCAAGGAAAGCAAAGGTACACTTGGAATTAAATTTGGCAAGGGATATCAAGGACAAGAGGGGCTTCTTCAAGGATATCAGTAGCAAAAGGAAGACTTAGGAAAATGTGGCCCACTGCCCAGTGAAGTAGGTTCCCTGGTAAAAAAAGGTACAGAGAAAGCAGAGTTACTGAACACCTTTGCTTCTTGCTCACTGCTAAGGCTGGCCCTCAGGAATCCCAGGCCCTGAGGGTTTCCCCTTGGCTGAAGATAGGGTTAGGCAAACCTGACACCCTCAAATTCATGAGCCCTGGAGAGATTCACCCATGAGTGCTGAGAGATTTAGCAGATACTACTGCTAGACCACTCTCCATCATCCTTGAAAGGTCATGGAGAACAGAAAAGGTTTCTGAGGACTGAAGAAAAGTCTGTACCACACCAGTCTTCAAAAAGAGCAAGAAAGAAGATCCAGGAAACCAAGCAGCCTCACCTTCATCCCTGGAAACGTGATGGAACAACTCTTCCTGGATATCATTTATATGCATGTGGAGGAAAAGAAGGTTATCAGAAATAGCAAACACGGACCCACAAGGAGAAATCAGGCCTTTACAATCTGGCATCCTTCTATGAAGAATGAGATACAAAGATGATTAGGGAACTGGGGCGTTTCTTATGTGAAATAAGAAGCAGCCTACTTCCTCTTCTCTTTAGCCTAGAGAAGACTGACAAGGAATCTCATCTATGTGTAGAAATATCTTATGGACAGGTGTCAAGAGGATGGAGCCACACTCCTTTCAACAGTGCTCAGCAACAGGGTAAGAGGCAACCCGCACAAACTGAAAAACATGAAGTTCCATTAGAGTATGAGGACAAACTTCTTTGAGGGTGACAGAACACTGGAACAAGCTATCTGGAAAGGCTGTGGAGTCTCCAACCCTGGAGCTATTCAAAACACACTTGCACACAATTCTGTGTAACGTTCTGGGTTAACCTGCTTTAGCAGAAGGGACTCGGTGGCCTCCAGTGGTCCCTTCCAACCCCAACCATTCTGTGATTCTGCAGTAGACACAGCATGACATTATGTGAAAGAACAAGGGTTACTTTTGTAGATGGCAATAGTTATTGCTCAAAGAATCAGGAGAAAGGAACTATGAAATGGTTGACTTATTTAGATCAAGATAATTAACAAGTTCTCTTACAAAAAAAGGTCTTTAAAACACTAAGAAGTCATGGGTGCAAAGAGGAGAATTCTCTAAAAAATTAAGAGCTATTAGAAGACAAAAAGCTAAAAGGTTAAAAACAAATATTCAGCTTTTTCAGAGAAGGCAAGTCACCACAAGAATTCATCCTGCCTGATTCAGTCATACATGAACAGTGAGCAAAAGAATTTCCTTAGTTTAGTAAATTATCCAATGTCACAGAAATTGAAGCTGACTGCTAAAAACTCTACCACGGTATCAAAACACTAAGTAGCTGAAAAAATAAAATGGCAGAGAAAATTACAAATAGTAATAGTATATAAATAGTATCATAATACTTCAATACACATGAAGTATCATAACAGCACATAGTATTAGAACTGAGGAGAGGAAAATACCTGAAGTTACCAAAGACAACCCCAAATTGTCTTTGGTAGAAATAGAAATAGAATGCTAAAAACTTCAAGGAAAGTATTGAAGTGAAGAAATGACACAAATGTACCCACACGTTCAACATAAACCCAGAAATCCCTTATGCTGTGGTAGAAATCTTTGTGTGCTCTTGTCTTGAATGAAGTACACTATTTTCGTATCTTCTGTCTTCTGTCCCCAGCTACCCTGCTCCCACCAGAAAAAAAAGTATAAAACATTAGGAAAGCATAAAAGAATTCCTCTGAAGATGAAGGGAACTAAATATACTTCCGTGTTTTATTTTGCCTGAAAAAGTAGAGTATTCAAGAAGATTATAGAGAGTTAAAGAAAAAAAAAATCAAAAACTGTAAGAAGGTCAATAAAGAACAAATTTTTATTATTTTTAGAAACAAAACTAAAGCAACAAATTAAATCATTAGGAATCAGCATTCAAAACTATGCAAAGAACACAAATATGCAGTAAAGCTGTGGAACTACTGTTACTTGATACTGCAGCCATCAAAAATGCAGATGAATTTTAAAAGATTACATCAATCTCTGAGGGAGAGGAAAGCACAGTAAGTGTTGCCAAACTCTGAAGAGAGTCTCTGGCTCGGGCAGACCCCATACTGTAGGCTGCTACAAGCTCACTAAGGAAACCATCACTGTAAGCCTCTCCTTAAGCCATCATGAGACAAAAACTGACCAGCTCATTGTTTTGTCCAACCCTTGTAATTACCTTCACATTACTTTCTCAAAGAGAATGCTCAAATATCTCAAATCTGAAAATACACCGGACAAGTGTACACTGCCCTGATGTGACACACTCAAACTTCGTTGGCCTTTAAAAATGCTATAGCATACAGAGCTCCCAATAAGCATCACGTGCAACTCCAGATTTATTTCTGGATTTTTTCCAGACAGGTAATAGAGAGTTTTTAACTACCAAATGACATGTGAGCTTTTTTCCTAGATCCGAGTTCTACTTCAGTGAGTATACAAGACTGATACTGCTCATATACTGAACAATTCTTTATAAGAAGTTCTTTACCTGACTCATTGCACCCTAAGGAATCATTCTTCCCTTCTTTACAGAACTCATTATCTGTAAAAAGAGCTTTCATAAAGTAAGTTTTCATAACCTATCTCTCAACAATGGCAAATACAGTCAGAATAGGTGCTACCTTTCTATTTCATGAGATATGCAGGACAGTCTCTTTTAAGGTTTTGCATTTTGTGTTGCATTTCCCAACTCTGTAGTTATGAGATCTCGAGCATACGTAAACCAGACTGAATGGCCACCAGCTACACATCACCAGGAAACAGCAATTTTATCAGAAATGTTGGAGAACATTAAGCTAAATTAAAATGAACAAAAGCCTCATGGTTGTAACACCTGGCTACATGTATCTTTAATGACATTTTATAAAAATATATAATAATGCATCTTAAGTGAGAGAATGCAGTACCTACTACAGCTTTACATGTAGTATCAAAGAAAATTATCCGGTTGGTGTAATAACAGTAAGAATCTCTAGAAACTATACTTGTGTTGCCATATGAGACTTGGCAACATAGAGCTTTGCCATGGTACAAATTGTTTCTTCAGGAATCTGAAAAGGACTGACAGAACGATGATGATTCTCAGCATTTTTTATGAGAATAAATCTTAAGTAGCACTATTTTAATCAAATGACTCATAATATATTCAACACCAGAATCTCTGATACCACCACAAGAAATCTACTTAAAAGACAACACTGCAAAAGCAATTTATTTGAGTGGCAGCAAGGAGAGAGCATATAAGCTAATTGCAATACTCTTACCTAACAATTGTACTTCAGTAAAGCTTTTTTAATTTCTCAAAGAGCAACATTATAATGTTCATTCTCATAAAATCCCATGCATATCTCATCTACTGCCAAGGCAGAAATATTCAGCCAGCAATATATGCCCCATAATGAACACACACAATCACCAAATATCAGCTCCCCAAATTCATTGAAAAATACATTAAATGATAGAAAAACTTAAAGACATATAACACAAACTTCATTAGACTGATCTCACTAACACAACTGAAGAGAAATAAAATAAAAATTTAAAGAATGGTTATCAGCCTCTATCACGACTAGGAGATTTCACACCAGCAATTTATACCAAATTTGCACTCAATTCATGAGAGAGAAAAATATAATTGGGTGCTAAAACTTCCCTTTACTACTGCCCTCACCATGAATACAAAATTAATAGTAATATGTCATAAGTATATATAAGCATACATGTAAGTATACTTAGACATAATTATATATATAAGTATTCATATTCATAGTAATACATATAATTCTAAGCAACAATTCAATAGATCATTTGAATATTCTAAAATACACACTTGCTGAAAGACAATGAGTTAAAAATATGAAATATTCTTTGCGTCTTTATTTTTTCTGTAGAAATGCAAGCACATTAAGGCATTGCATCACACCAGCTGATTCTTACAGAGAAAAAGGAGTGCAATTTTTATTGTTTATAGCACACTGGATGGTTTCTGTGGACTCCTAAATTCATCAAAACTTTACACTTGCATCCAGATAGTGTTTTTAAAGTTAATCTTTTCAAATGCTAATATAAGCTACACCTCTTTCTTAAAGCACCTTTTTTATTGTCAGTGTAAGAATTAATCACAAGACTACAAAGGAAAAGGCTCCGAGGCACAAAACATTTAAGGGTTTGAATAAATTTCACTGTATTTTTGCACAATATATGCCTAATGACATCTTTGTTCTGTGATTTGGATTTAATCTGCCTAAGGAATTTGGAGGCAGAACTCTCATGGTGCTAGTATCAGTCCATATGAATTAAAAACTGGGATGTGGCAAAGTTAGAAAAGCATACAACTCCAGCAGCTAAAAATGGGGGGGAAAAGCCAAACAGACACCTTAACAAACCTCAAATAATAGCACTCTAAATATTTCCAGTTTATTGTCTATGACCAAACTGTCAAAACAAGGCATTCTCTGTCACCTTTCCTTAGATATCAAATAGGCAAGAATCATTAAATGGAATGTTTTCAATGTTATTACTTACTCTGAGAAAAAATTCCCTTTGCCATTAAACAAGTGAGTGATGATTAATATGAAAGGCAAAGAGTGATAGGAGAGGGTAAGTTGCATCTTAAAAGGTACTTTGTAACAACATTTTGCTTTTGATTTTTTTTTTGCTTTTTTACCTTTTTTTAAAAAAAGTAAATGTTATTACAGTAAACAGTTATGGTATACAATATATGCCTAACTTTTTTTTTTTCATTTTTAAAGCATGTTAATTTTTATAAGGCAGCTTTTAAACACAAGACAATCTACCACTAGATATCAATGCCATTAGTTTTTAATTATTTTTTTTAAATAACTTTTAATTCTTTTTAAAAATTAGGGTAAATAATTTTCTTCAAAAAATGCTTTAAAGGCACTGTGTACCGCTGAAGTTTGATGAAGTCAGAACAACTAACCAAGAGCTGCCTGGGATCATCATCTTATTTTCTCCTTTCCTTCTTAAATGTAAGACTGATTTTGCTATTCTCTTGGACATTAGTTCTAATAAGAATCTTTGATATTGATCTCCAACTTAATGTACAGATTTTTTTCAGAATTCTCTGGCATATGAAAAGGACAAATTTGCCCAGGTTCTTAGATTGAACACAGCCCCCTCTTTTCAGTCTGTTCTTCATGCAGAAAACTAATTTTCCATTTCCAAGCCCTGTCTCCAATTAGCCACCCCACCTACCATTCAGTATACATTCTAGCTGTCCTCAGCAGAAACTTAAGTAAAATATTTAATTGGAGTTTGGAACTATTTTTAGGCACTCACTAATTTTGTCTCACTCTCCTGAGCAGTGTCCCCATTTTTTCTTTTTCCTCCTTATGAGAGAATATTTTCTATTTTCTTCAATATGCTTTCAAAGAACTAATTTCATTTCACAGTCTTAACTTTATCAGAATGCTTTTCGACCTCTTAGGTGAAACTTCATTATATTCTCAAGATTTTTGAGATGCTTATTTAAATCTGACATTCATCCCACTGAATTTGCTCCCTTCATATGAATAAATCCTTCAGATTCTAAGGATTTTCCACATGTAAGGTGAATATCCTTCCCACATAAGCATTTAAATCCAAAAGAACACATACAAAACAATCTTTCAGATATAGTAGTTCGATTCTTGTTTCTCATTTTTGTCTTTATCAGGGGACTGTAGTTCAAAAGGTAGAATGGATTATAGGTGCATATGCTCAAGAACCAATTGTATTATCTCTTTTTAACCACAGTTGAAAGAGTGAATGAAAGCGGCATTTATTAAAGTTCAGGAGAAAAAAAGGAATAATCCATTGGTAGAAAAATGTATGAACCAGAATGCACTCTACAGTGTTTTGTTATTTTAAAAACACATTTTTCAAAGAATGAAGCAAATAAGCCAAGTGGGCGTGCATAAATCAACACAGCCACCTTCTCCTGTTGTTCCTTTCCTGGCTTTGGGAAGCAATTAGATTACTTTGCTGAAAAGTAACCTTCTTCTATAGAATAGACTCTAGTTTTCTTTGTCACAGGGAGAAAAGCTTTAACTAGATAGGAGGGACAAGATGGAAACATGAACATGGACAGGAAATCTGAAAATTCCATGTTAGCAAGGCTATACAGGAACAGAAAGAGAAAAGGACTTATGCAGTTCCAAAGTGTACACCGAGTAGAACACAGACCAGTCAGAAGCCAAGCTAGTAAGAGTTTGCTCCCAAAGCAACAAGTACACTATTAACAGCTTCATTAACAGTGGCACACTGTCATGTATTTCCTTTTACTGATGTAAAGTGCTACTGATTTCCTCAATGGATAAATTTATTCTATTACTACCCCCTTAATGCAATCTAAAAGAATTCAAGCCAGACTTCTGCCTCATTGTCTTTCCAGTGAGATTCAGTCAAAAGAAAGTATATAGTATGATAGAATTTTAATACCAAAAAGCAAAATTTTCCAATTGAGTGTACATATTAGAAGAAAACAGACAAAAGAATGCAAGAAAGCAATTCAAATTAAAGAAAATAGTAAGTATGAAATTACACTAAGCCATAGCATGAAAAAAGTAATGAAAAAAGATGACTTCCACAGGAGGAGCATCAGCACACACAGATACTCTTTCTAATAATCTTAAATGTTAACATTTTTAAAAAATAAAGCTTATAAACAAAGATTTAAATAAACCTTCACTGCTGTTACTTGAAAAGAATCACCACCGAGCCTGTAAGAAGCTATCACAATTACATATCCCTAAGTAAGGTATAATTTAATTTAACATGTTTTAGGTATCTTCTGTGGTTATTCCAGTTGCTTCGTGGCAGAATATACTTCAAATATTGTAATTAGTTTAAACAGCATCTACAGTCACCACTTAATGTAAGTGTGAAACATTTCCATTACTTTAGATCAATTAAGTATTGGTTTGAAAACACTGCATACTGCATAACTCCACAGTGAAGCATCTTAAAACAGCATCACAGTTTTATTTAGTATTAGCTATATTACAGTACTATCAATAACAGCTGAAAGCTCACACCACGATAAAGCTTTCACTGCCAGAGTAAAGATGGCATCTGTCTATCTGCTTACAGCAATGGCCAGAATGTTTCTCAAGTTAGGAAATTAAACTTCATCAGCAAGGAAGGTTGCATTAGGAAGGTTGCAGAACCTCTGCTACTGGAGGCATTTAAGAATGAATCACCCCCAGGGAGATGCAGGTATAACTGACAGCATCTCGGGCCAAGCAATGAAGGGACCTCTTCGAGGTCCAACCTCCTTGGAATCCTGTTTTCCACAACTCCATGTGACAGCAAACACTGCCAACTGACAGATGGTCACTTCCCCAAAAGCAAAGAGAACTAGCTCCATTCTGATCAGGTCATTGGTATTTAATGCCATCCGGTAATTAGCAATCAGCAGCCCCTGACACATCTAGTGCATGAGTCTTAGCTATCATAGGCTTGAGACTGAACAAAGCTTCTTGACAGCCCTGATGGTCTAGGTTTCTGAAGCAAAACCCTCAGGCTGTGATCAAAACTGTATATCAAAAAAGCAAAGAAAAAAACCCAAAAAAACAAACACCACAACTAACACCAAGTACTCTTCCTACAAATGCCATTCCAGGATATGCAAGGAGTCCTTGAATTCCTAAAGCTCACAGTAATCTTTTACTCAGTTTTTGAAAGAGTCTGAGATCTGCTTAGACAAAAGACATTCTGGTGGAGCAAGACTACTAGAGCAGGATGAAATCAGGTATGCTTACTCGACTTCTTTTTTTTACTTCACGCACACACACATAGTCAATCCCATTGTGAAGCCACTGAAGTAGCCTTCTCTGAAAGGGGTCCCTCAAAAATTAGCCTGTTTACCTGAGTGAATAGAATAGCTCTGCACTACTAACAACTATCTGCTACAGTTAAGAGTATTCCAGGCCAAGAAAAATTTGGCCACTCTGTTGATGAATAACAGAAGTCGTGGGAGGTGGTAATGAATGACTGTCAACAGTTTAACAGCACAATGGGCTGTTTCAGAGGTACTGCCTAAAGACAAGAGGAGGCCAGGCTACTGCTACTCTGAACTTGAAGACTGACCCTTACAAAACCACCAACTTACTTTGTGCCCCAAATGCAATAGTTGTAATATAAGCGTGATCTCAAACCAATGGCAAAGCTAATAAACAGACAAAATTCAAAAAATTTACAAATCCAGCCAATGTTTCCATCAGCAAGAGAGAAATATATCCTCACATAAATGCATAATTGTTTATAATATCATTTATGTCAACCCCACTCAGATCTACATTGACTATTTCAGAAAATCATGATTGCTACCACCTAGAAATATGCAACATTTATCTATGAATATTAAAGCTTCTTTGTATCTACCTCTAACTATTGAAATTTAACAGCAAGGCTTCAATTTTTTAGCATGCTAAATTTAAACTTCAAAAAATTTACTTCAGAAACAGAAAAATATCCTCTCAGATGATTTAACAGCTTAATTAATCTCTAAAAGAATCTATATGACAGCTAAAAGTGAAAATCAAAATCCTTTGCTCTTTTCAGTGATGTCTTAGGGAATTAGAGGCTCACCACTAATATTAGCCATTATTTATAACACCCAAAAATTTAATATCATTTAACTAGCATAGAACTCCTGCAGACCTTGATGATAGTCCACATTCATGATTATCCCAATCTACTCAACAATGCATCTGACTTAATACTGACCAAAAAAGAAAAAACATAGAGACCCTAAGAAGAATAAAAGCCATTACTTTTGGTCTGTATATGGGGCTGTGTGTCCTTTTAGCAAAGAAGAAACGAAGTTTTTTTGTTCATTACCATCAGTAATCCTACAACACCCTAAAAATTTCCAACATTGTGCTGAAACCCACAATACACCAATGAAGATTATCCATCGTAAAAAATATTAGGATCTCACTAGGACAGAGTTATGGAGAAAACAGTAACTCTAAAATGGAATAGTTAAAAAATGGAGTATCCTATTTAATAATGTATTAAAATTACTGTTTTTTTCCCCAAACGCACTCTGAAAACTTAATTATTAAGATCATGTCTTAACTCAGATTAGGTTTTTCACGAACTATATGAAATTGTCACGAATTTTCAACCATATGTTTTCTTTTTTCAAAAAAAGTGCATTTCAAAAGTGCTGTGCTAGAACATGCAACCTCCAATTTCATGTATCTGTGAAAAAAAAAAAAATTAAAATATGCTATGTAATACAAAAGTTACGTCTTCCTAAAGAATGTTCTAAATATCAAAACCTCGGCAAGAAAATAAAATCATACATAAGAGTAATGCTTCCAACATTTAATTTAAAAACAGTGCATCTTACCCCCTGTTCCAAGAACTTTCAGGAGCTCAAAGTTTTCAATGCCAACTTTCTCTGCATGGCCTGTCAAATTTGCTGAAGGAAAAAAAAAAAATCACATCAGATAGGTAGTACACCAAAACATCACTCTGACATCTTATTACAGCCTCAGTAAAACCAAGTCAGCTGATGAACTGAATAAGCAAGGCTAAGAAGACATCCCAATTTCATATTGTATTCAACTTGAAAAGTAAGGGAGAGCAATTTTCTTGCTGCCATCAGTCTACCCGAAGGTGTAAAATGGCAGAATAGCAATTGAAGCCCATCTAGTCTGTAAACACCTTCTTCCAGGGCATCACTGGGAAATGAAAAAGAAAAGAGCCCAGTTCCACCTTGTCTGCAACCTCCAATCACATAGTTACAGACAGTAATCAGGCCACCCCCAGCCCTAGCTCCTTGAATGCTCTCATTTTTTTTGATTATATGGTGTTTGGGCTGACAAACAGCTCCAACAACTGTTCATGCATTTAACACAGGATTGTTAAAGACTCTCCATTAGTATCAAGTAGAAATGATCTGAAGTCTACCGAACTCACAAGTATGAAAAAATCTAAGCTGCTGCAAAGTTATGTCATTTGTTGTACAGTCTGGAAGCAGAAGGTTCTATGTTTAAATAAATCTATACCACTTTCAGTACTTATTTTGTCTAACATACATTTTTCTAAGCAGGGATATAAAGACCTCTGTTTAAAAAAAGGGGTTGTGCAGGATTGGTTTATTGTTTATTGCCTTTTTTTTCTTTCCTAAGCTCCTATAAGAAAGCCTTAAGCTGTTGCCAATTTTTCCATACTTCATTCCTATCATGAAATTATGCATCCATTTGCATCAACATGACTGCAGACCATTCAGCTAAAGTCCTCACTGAAATGATCCAGGCTAAAAGGCAGCAAGACAAAAAAGTAACTATGTTTGATAATTCACATCCAAGTTCCCTGATCCACTTCACTGAGCAGCTTCATAAACACAACTAAGGATGCAGCATCAAGTAGCAAGTGAGTCAATATGCACCACAGGAGCTGAACTGAAGCTTGCTGTACTACTTTTGATTGCAAACACAACAAATACTCCTGCTAGAGCTACATCCCAGTAAGACAGCAGTAAGGAAGCCACACTCATGTGCCAATAAAGGAGTTTTAACAGGTAAGGCAAACCTAGACTGAGTTAGTGTCTATACAATTAGGGTATGTTGTGTCACAGAAAGTAAACTGTCTCCAAGCAATTTAATATTACATATCACTCTTCTTAACAAGCACTGAAAATGGTACTCAACATACACAGTTTCAAAACATTGTCTTTCCTGCCAGGAACATCAGAAGGCACAGACTATTCCAAAGAGTCCAGGGCTAGAGTATCCATTTTTTAATGAACAAGTGGACATCACTGAAGAGATTCAGACACAGAACTTCTCTGGACACCAGCTAAGTAAGTGCTCAAGTCCAGGTGGGAAGAAAGTTTTCATTTTTTGGATCTTCCACAATGGACTACTCCAGAAAGGTTTTACTATCTCACATCTTTTGAAAGTATCAGCAGAAGGCTTTTCAATTAAATACCCTTCTAGAAAGTAAAACAGTCACTTAATCCTGCCATATTCTTGGAACTGAATAGGAGGAGTGGAACTCAGAGAAATGCTGCATCTCCAGTAACATGCTGAAGATTTGCAGTGCTAGCTGTGATTCTAGAAAGAGATCAAGTCTTAAGCTCAATCCATTAATCTAAATTGTACCATAAACTCACATTCAATAACATTAGTAAAACCTTTTCCACTCTCATGAGGCTACACAATAAAAAGCTGAGCGCTATCTAGTTTGAATTATTATGCACTTGTTTCAATATGAGCTGTAATTTTGTACTCTCCACTTAATTCCATTTTTACTTCCACTCAGGATGCTTAAAGGCCTTATCCTAAAGAAAAAAAAAAAAATCAGTTTCTTGAAGGTTAGTGTAATATTGTTTTCACAGTGAAAGGATAAAATTACACCACAAACAAGCATATGATAACTGCAAAATAAGACCTCCCTCATTCTTTTTACATTATACTGAGGAAAAAAGCCATCCCACAAGACGGCTAAAGGATGCTGCATGACACACAAGTATGATAGGACACTTGAGACAAACTCTCTCACAATTACTCCCTATAAAGCAAGAAGTAAAATTATCCTTAATTGAAGAATAAGAATAACAAATCTACAAAGCCATAAGACTAACAATTCCCAGAAAGTGCTCCTCCCAATGTTGCCACATGGCGATGGTTTTGCTCCAAGCACCTCAGTTGCAGCACTCAGTCTATCTCTGAAGTCATACCACAAGAAAAGCAAGCTGAAGAGCCTGTTTCTGCCATTTTCTAATGACACTCTTGGAGCAGTCCTTTGTCTTCATCTGCTGAATGGAGGTGCAACACTTTGACACTCTAGCAAAGAAGCAGCACAGTCTCTCCAGAATGAAAGTTGTCATTCCAACATGTCCTTCAACTTGCTTTCAGAAGCAAGAGGACTTCTCACTGGGGATGCTCTCTGCAGTTACAACACTGTTTCAAGACTGAGATGTTTTAAAGGATTGCAATGAGACCACTACTGTTCCTGTGACTGACAGAACAGTTAAAGGCTTCTCACACCTCACAGACATCACCATGCCAGAAATGGTATCAGAACCCAACCCAACAACTGCCTGTGCAAATTGCACAGCTTATCTGTAAAGACTGCAATGGCATGTACATTGCAGAAAGCAGTTTCAGAAACAGAAAATTTACTTCTCCGTGCACTTTTTTTCTTCAAATGTCTGGACACATCAGCTGAAGAAGTGCACCAAGGAATGGAACAAATTTTTGACAGGAAGAGAAGTACTGTCCAAGTCAACAAGATCAGAGTTTCTCCACAAATAATATGAAGCTACATATGACACTTAGAAGGGATGGTTGTACATAATGGGAGAAAAAAAGCTAACAAATCCTCTTGGAGATTAACTCACTGCCTAGGGGCACATTTAGAAGAATCCTGCATTTACTGATGTTGTACTGTAGTCCACACCAACCAGGATTGCACCAGCATGGTTAAAGACAGTATGCAGCTGAAGGCAGCAGCAAGAGAAAACGCATCAACTCAGAAACAAATAATGAATGGAAAGGCCAGGACATCATAGCATCCATAAAAACAAAGAGGAAACAGAGACACTAGTCACAGTCATCACCTCTGAAGGTAGAAAGAAAGGAAATAGCCAGAAATACTACCACTCCAAAGACAAGTCTCCCTCCACATGGACACCAGCGCACAAGCACCAGTGCTGTCATTCTCAGTCCCCTGGAAATAAGGCAGCCTGTTTATCCAGAATAACATTTCCACTGGGTGGACGCTCTCAGGATGACGTAAGAGACATGACTGTCATCTGCACTACACCTGAACTTTGAAATGGCCAAGACTGAACTAAGAACTGTGCAAGCTGCTACTGTGCAATGATTCCATAAGCTTTTAATTGCATTTCTAAGATCTTGAGAAATAATATTTCAACAGTGTTTGTTCTCAAGTTAAAATGTGCTCTGTCTTCTCTTTCTGGACTCTATTGCATTTGGCTTGAAGCAGCCAAACAAAGCTAGAGCTTCCTCTACTGAACTAGATCAAGCTCTGCCTGAAAGTTGAAATTTGTCTCTGCTATTCTCTGCAACACAAGACTGATTCTTCAGTTTTATTGAGCAGAACAATGAACCTCAGGCAATTATAAGAACAGAGAAAACAAGAAGGAAAACGAAACAGAAGACATTCTACAATATTCCAAATATTAGGTTGCAATGTCTAGTATCAGTATCAACTTGATCTTAACCTGTTACTCCACAGAATGGCCGATCCCCACTCACCTAACAGAGCTAATTAAGTCACAGCATCAAAGAACAGATGTTTTTTTAAAGCTTACATGTTTATGCCTTACTCCGAGTGGAGAGGAGGTACACACTCCTTTGGGGGGCAGTGGTGGTGGAACTGACAACATGTAATAGAAACTCTGCAACTATTATTTGTTAGACACTGAAGGAAATGCATATGTTATACTGTTTATCTGCTCTATAGAGTTATATTTTGTTACCAGTTACAGCACCTTAGAACAATTTCTGAAGGAAGTAAAAGTATCCTGAAGTCCTTGAAATCTGAGTGACCATCGCCACCTAGAAAGTGTCAGGTCACTGAACAAGAACACCATTTAATCAGCTCATGGTACTTCCTTACAAGCTTAAAACGGAAGTTAAAACCCATAACATCTTAAGAATATTTTTCTTAGGCAAAAGAAAGAATGTAGAATGAAAACAAAACACACACAGAGTTCTGAACACTTGTGAAAGAAAAGAAAACGGAGTTCATGTTACTCTGAACTCCAGGGTATCAGTTAAGGTAACTGGGCTGGTAAACTGCTGATTCTCTGGAATATTAGATGATTAAGGGTAAGACAACCTGAGGTGCAAAAAAAAAATTTTAAACTTGAAAAAAATTTGGAAAAAATTCAAGATCTCACAAATCTGCTGATCCCATTCGAGAAGGCTTGAAAGCCAAATTTTACACAGCCAAAGATGACAAAGATGTCTGAAGTACTAGCTAATGTAGTACATATACACGTATGTGTAACAGCATGCATGTGTACTGCAAGGAACACAGTATGTGGAAATTCAGAAGCATAAAATGCTGTGGAAAACACAATAAGAAACTGTCATTACCATCAGGAAAACAGAAGATAGAAGAATATCCCACAAAAGATATTACTTGTACATAGAAAGCTGAAATAAATATAAAAGTCCAGGCATCTGAGACTCACGACCTGAACAGGAAAATGCTCCATGTTAAGATCCATTTGCATTCAGCAGCAGCCCTTTTTCTCTTACAGAGGTAACTTTGCTCTGAGATTTATCATTACAGTGAGCTGAATCACTATGAGGTCACCAAGACTGAACACAGAGGCACCTCCATAGTCAGCTAGAAACTTAATGTGTAGCAACACTATACATCACATAATTAAAAAAAAAGTAATTAGACATGATGCTAATGAATAAAATTGCTATAGATAATCTAATGCTGAATAGAGTTGAAAATATCATATCTAAAGATTATGAATATCTTCTCACAAAAAATTATATCTAAGACGTGAATCAACTTCAGTTTTCTCTATCATTAGTAATGAATGAAAACACTTATAAAAATTCAGTCAAAGGCACCCTGGACACAGTATCAAAAGTAACAGAATACAAATTAATTTATCAACAAAATAAGAGCAACTGATAACTTACATGTTGATAGAAGGTATTTACATATTTGTTTATGGAGACATTAACCAGGAAAGGTAAGAATTGTCCTCTCCTAGGTAAAGCTTTTATAACTATCTGTACTAGACAGCATAAAATATTTACAGATGTCAAGAAAAATGAGAAGAGAAAACAGCCACAAGAGATCCCAAAACAAAATACAAACCCAAATAAACTAACTGTGTGTAACGTGAGTCTTTCACAAACCAGGTCATCTGCCTATCTACAGACTGAGTCAGAAGCAAAGAAATCTCAGCAGAACTTGCACCTCATTGTTGGGATTCTGTGGGGAGGAGGACACAGAGAGCATGTTTACCTTAAGATTCCAGATTATGCAATGATGGGGATACAACAGAAATATTTATGTGCAAAATATTTTGGGAAAACACATCCTCAGATACCCAGGCCTTGTCATATGGTTAAAGAATTCCAGCAAGTGTTCTTTGAACTGCCTTCTGAATAAAATCCTAAGATGTAGTAGCAACGCATGGAAGACTCCTAATTCTCTTCTGGAATCGAGCATGAGCTTTTAAACTGTCACATTTAGAGTACATTGGATCAGAGCCAATAAATAGGCTGATAACGAAGATTGCAACTATTGGTCCTCATTTATATTAGACATAGTCTATATAGAACATCACTGAAACAATGATAACAAAATGATCACTTGTACCAGACAATTGTACAGATCATTTTAGCCAGGTTTGTTAGATTCCAAAGCCTGGAGGGAGGAAAATAAACAAACAAACAAAAAAAAATCCTATTCAACAAAAAACAAACAAAAAGCCACAAACACAACCCAGGAAAGATCAATAGCAGTCCTTCTTCACAATTAAAGCTACCAGAAGATAAATAACAATCATTTCCTAGACGAAAAAGTATTTTTAGAAATTATTGATTGTGTAAAGAGTAAAATCGAGAGATTTAAGCCATATTAAAGATGATTAATAACCTTAAAATACTCTTTGCAGTTCCCACAATCCAAGAAAACATATATTTTAGTGCTCAAAAGAGAAAAGTAGAAGCAAAGGCAATCCAAGCTTTGAAATAGTCAACTATTAGTTCCTTCTGATCCCTAAACAATATATAAAATTATTAATATTAACATATTATATAATACTATTTTATTATATATAATATATTGTTTAGTATGTAATGTTATAATAAAACATATTAACATATTGTATCTGTATATTGTAAATAAGTAAAACCAAAAATATATCTTACAGAAAATTTTACTTGATAAGTACCTTTTATGCCTCAAAGTCTCCTTTTAAAAATAGAAAAAAATAGATACAGGTGCCAGATGTACTTCCACAGTGAAGGCTGAATTCACTATTCAGTGCATGATTCATCATGTTTTTTAGTCACAGGAATTTTCAAAATTCCCTAGAATGTAACATGAACCTTCCAGTTTACAAATAAATCCATTCTAATTAAGGTTCCCTTCAAGAACGTATAACTAAGAATTTGCATTATTAAACCCTGTAGATAATCCATGTATTTATTTACTGAAGCCTTTTATGGTTTCATACTGAATTACAAGTTTGACTCAAAGGGAAGTTCCAAATTCTTCTGCCTTTCAGGCCTTGCTACATTAACTTCTGGGCTACACGTGCCTTTTCTCACGCATGTTTGGCAAACTGCACAGTAAAGCAAGTTCTTTAGTCCAAAGATTGCAATAACATTAAAACAAATCCAGTATCCTCTTCAAAACAGACTTGCTAAAAGGAAGTGTTTTACAGTATTTTACACTGTAAAGCAAAAAAAACAATGTATATAGAGCCCATTGCCCATATATTCAGGGAATGTCTCAAGTTCCCTTCAAGATCCCAGTTTTGGCCTCTCCCTGGGCAAAGCAGGGAGTTCACAGGCGTGCCACAAAATGGGCAACCTCCTATGAAGTCACTCACACACACTTAAGGTATAGGATCCTTTGATTCTTTTTTCCAGAAACAAGAGGAGGTGGGGAAGAAATCTCACTCTTAACTGTTCTGTTTCCTTCTTCTGACATCACAAGCCTTTTCTTCTTTCCATATCCTTCTCTATCATGTAAAATGTTTCCTCTGATAGGCTTTATGTGTACCATTGTTCAGTTCTGAATCATTACCAAGCAACAGAAATGTTAAGTTGCAACAATGTTCTTTCTTCAGTGTAAATGATATGTGTGTCCTAAGGCCTGAAAAAAAGATTAAAAGTTGCATTAACTCTGAAAGTTAGCCTTCAAAAAATAAAACCTTTCCCTTTACAAGATTCCAGAAAGAAATGCTAAAAAAAGTCATTTTCTTATTGTTTTCACTGGAGAGCTTCTGTGAAAATCAGAGAGAGTCACCACTTCCTACTATTTCAACTTTGGCATATTTTCGCTTTTACTTCCTGAAAAGAGATTCCACTTTCCCCAAAAATTCATTTTCCTTCCCAAAGTGAGACAAAAAAAACCAGTAACTACTCTGAAGTGGCTGAATAGTGAGCCTTCTATCAAGAACAAAAATGGTTTGGTGTTAGGAAGAGAAAAAAGTTAATAAATATATTAGGAGAGTATAATTATTAAATGACATGTGTCCTCAAAGTCACTGCTCTGTCTTATCTGCAGAACATCACATATCTACACACCTATGGGCACACGGAGTATTTGTAACAGAGCACATCACATGGGATCACAGAGAGGCACTCAAGTGTTCCTTCCTTATCACAGACCCAATCTACATGCCTATCAAGTGATGTTTTTCCAGCAATTACTTTTTGGTCATACAACAGAGGAATTTCAGGGCTCTAAGACTGTGAGATATAAAGCTAAAATTAAACCTGACCCTACATATCAAAGCCAGCATGGTAATTTCAAAGTTTAAAAGAAGTCAAGCCATGTACGACAGGGTTTACCCTCAGCTGGTCTATGTAGCAACAGCAGCGCATTTGCTCTAACTCAACACATTTTCATATGCCTCCATACTTGCTTGGAGCTAACAACAATCATCTGCTTCATTCTTCAAGATCCTCATTTCATCTTAAATTCAAATTCCTAAGTATGTTCACTCACTCACTTGACCATAATAAATGCCTGTTCCTAACTTATTTAATACTTTTAGAGCAATCCCAAGCAATTGCAAATGCAAAGTGTAACTGTGGGTTTACCTGCATTCAGTTGATTTTAATTAGTGAGCTTGTTATAGGATTCAAGCAACAGCTTCCACAATATGAAAATAAGATACACCCTTCTCAAAGAAGCCACTATTTCTACTACAATAGTAAGTTCTTTCAAAGCACTCTAGAGATTGACCTCTTTTGCATCTGCCAACTGACAGCTACTTTTGAGATGTAATTTAAATGATTCAATTAGACACAGAGCTAACACCATCAAAGGAAGAACACAGATGAGTGGAACACTGGAGTCTAAACAAATTGCACAAAAAAGGATATTCATGATATAGAACATATTTAGGAACGACAAAAATCTGCTGGCTCCAAATTCTAGTTCTTGCCTGTCCTCTCACTCTTTCCCAAAATGAAGCAAAATTAAATAATCATGCTGCATGCTTTAAAGATGTGGTGGGTTGACCCTAGCCAGTAGCTAAGCATCCACACAACCAGACTCAGCACAAAAAAACCCTTTGCACATCCAAAGCACCCTATAGCTTTATATATTTCTGTATCAACAGAAGCTGACTGCAACTTTCCTCCTCAAATTATTCTATCTCTGTGCATTGTATAGACAAGTTCTGAAACAGCATCTCCACAGTCTTGCATAGCAATGACACTATTGACACCTTCAGGAGTAGGAGTCTCCCAGGAGTACATGACAGAGCAGCTCCCTCCTCCACCCTAGTGCTCCAGAAATAGACAAGTCATTGCTAGAAAGCATTTTTCAGAAAGCAGAGTTTTCTAAACACTGAATATGGAGAAGAGAACAAGGAGGGGAGAAGCAAATTATTGCCACTAAACAGATTTTCAGAAGCTTATAAAGACAAACAAGGTCGAGAATTTTTAAAATAAAAGTGAGAATTGGTTCTTCATATAGCTATATGATCAGGATTAAAATCAAAGCTGTTTATTGTGTTACATTAGACAGTTCTTTGTCTAGTTTATACAAATGTGTTTATTCCTCAAACTATCTTTAAGAAACGATCCCTCAGGGATACATGTTCTCAACCTTTATAAAAGAAATCCAGACATAGCTATGCAAATATATTGAATAAATGTGTCCCACTTCCTTTCCCCCTTACCTTTTCCTCCTCCACACCTAAATGTAGCAACACCTATCAAGACAACGATGTTTTCCAGCAGCTCTTTTGCTTCTTGAAAGAAGGAAACTACAGTCCCTTCGGTTTCTGTAGCTATCAAGAGACCGCCTTTTTTTTTTTCCTTCCCTCCTCCTCCTCCTTCCCCCGCCAAGCAGCAGTGATAGCCGTGTTCCCCTGGGGCAGCTCCCCAGAGCCCAGGACCGAGGGACAGCGGGGCAGGAGGAAGAAGGCGACCGAGGAGACCCAGCACCACCACCTGCCTTTCACACCGGCCCATTCGAGAACGTCAGTTACATTAACCCAGCCAGCAGCTCTCAAACTTTTGCAGTGAACAGCATTATACACTTAACTCTCACTTCATCATGGAGAAAAAGATGATGACAGAAAAGGTACGAAGGACATGGGTTAACAGCATCTTCATTGTTAATCAATACAGAGAATATACATCCTGATTATGTTTTACACGCACTTCTAAATTAACGTTAAAATTTAGATTTACTGCAGTGTTCAAGTTGCCTGGAAACTTCTGAGAAGCAGAGAATGTCTATTAAAAAAAAATAAAGCTTTTCCCCAACACAACAACCTACAACGGAGCATTTCTGTTGTATCTTTAAAGGTCATACGTATTTCACATGTTGAACTAGTTCTCCAGAGGGTCGTCAAGTAACTACCGAGCTACAAGAAGATTCACAGACTGAAAAGCCAGATAACTCTGCAGTTACGTGTTGGCACATTCCCCTCCCTACAATTCCGGCATTTCACCGAGGTCAGAGAAAAGCTGTCACATAAAACGACTTCATCTAGGACTGGAAAAAACCGGCCCCCCAACACAGCCATAGAAGTCGGTCAAACAGAGAATAAAAAAAACCCAAAAAAACAACAAAACAAACAAACAAATCTTTATAAGAGAGCCTGGCTACCCTTTATCTCCTCCAAACGCGTCAAATACCACCGGGGAGTGGGACAGGGGAGCCAGGCATGGAGCAGAAGTCGAAGTGAACTACTTTTTTCAGAAATAAGAGAAGGCCCCCTCCCCGCCCCCATCGTACACGCTCCTGCCCTTATCTTCCAGCTCATCCCCTTTCCCCCGCCGCTGAGATCTCCCCACCGGTCCCGGCCAACTCTCTCGGCGCTCCCTGCCCAGCCGTGTTTTCCCC
>VYXF01004971.1:329083-383637 GCA_013397295.1 Polioptila caerulea
ATGGGAAGCGGGGTATCCCCGCGGGGCAGGGAGCGGCGAGGCACAGCCGGTGACGGGGGGGATCCCCGCAGGGCCCGCCCGCTGAACCCCGCCTCCGCCACGGGAGGCGCGGGCGGTGCGTGCGGACTCGCGGCGGCGGCGCGGCCGGGCCGGGGAGCTGCGGCACGTCGGTATGTCCGCCTGCAGCCCGCGGCCGAGCGCCGCACGCTCGGCTCACCGGGCTTTGGAATCCCACAACACGGGCGTGCGGGTGGCGGGGCCCCGAGTCGCGCCTGATGCCGCCTTCGCCCTTGGTCGGGGAGGGGACGGTGAGCGGAGCGGCCTCTGGGGAGGTCGAAGGGGCCGCATGTACTGAAGTTCCGCAAGCCTTGGTGATCGCTGGAAAGGCGCACGGCTTGGAGGGTTATGGCAGCTGAGGAGGCGCCTGGCAAGGGCTTGCCTGTCGTGAGGTGGGAGTGGGCGAAGTTGCTGGGTAGGTACATCCATCCGGTTCACCTTGCCCTGCCTGGGACGCGTTCGTCTGGGCCCTTCAGCTGCACTGTCCTCCCAGAGGGCTTTGGCTGCGTTGTTGAGGGAGATGGGGTTCAAAACACATCGGATCTGTTCGTCTCTGTTAAACCTTTCAGTCTGTTATGTTTTGGAGGCAATCTGGTATCTCTAAAGCTGTCCTCGTTTCCCTGAGACAGATAACGCAAATGACTTTTCTCTCCGTTTCTTATGTACAGTCATTTCTGACTTGTTTCCCTTGAATGCCTGTGCTTCTATCTTTACACACAAGCTGCTAACTTACAATGCCATGTCTCACCAGCAGTGTTCACACGGTCTAATTGTTACATCAAAGATCAAAGAAATAAAACGGCTTATGTTAATCCATTATTCGCATTCCAGTATTAAATGTTTGTCTGTTTGTACACATATATGTAAAAAATGCATGTACATGTATACATTTCTACAGTTTCCTGTGGAGGGATTGAGTTTGGCTGTTTAAAGCTGGTGAGAGTTTCTTCTTTGTTATTGTTTACATACCAGACCTCAGGTTTAGGGTGCCTTTCCAATTGCCATCCTGGAAATAAATAATACTACCTAAGGGTTTCATAGTATTTCTGATAAAACTTTTGAAGGTGTTTCCCACCAAGCACTGCAGCTGTTGTGTTGAGGTATCTCCCTGTGGCATATGGTACACACATAACTCCTCCAAAAATGTCCATCCAGTTATGGCCTTTCCAACAGTATTATATCAAGACTATAAATATAGAAAGTCTGAACATGGGAGATGTTTTCAAACTGGAAAATAGTTGATTCCCTAACTTATGTCACTTGTTTTTAGAAGCATCACTACTGCAGAGGAAGTAAATATTATGTCAGTATAGTATTAAACTATAAAAGGGAAAATGGAAATACTAAACTGATTAAATTGTTAAGGTTTTGCATCTTGGTAACTAATGGCTCCTCTGTACATCTAGTGGGGACTGTGAGACTAACTTCTTCATTACAAGGCATAACAACCACTTTTGATTATTCCATGTCCCAGATACTAGATTTTAAAGAGACTGGTACTATATTTCATCCAGTTGCTCTACTAGCCTACACTTGGACTAACTGTCCCTGGCAGCCTCAGAAGAGAGAAGCTGAAATCTGACTCCATTTACCAGCACACAATGTGAGGGATGCTGGCATTGAATCCAGTAGTTGTTAATAGTCTTGGTTTCAGATGTTCATAGCTTGACAGGCTGTATCTGCTTATTTGCCTCAGGCTGAAAATTTCTCCTTTCAAATTTCAGCTAAAACAGCTTTGAAGAATGAGGCAATAACCCTAAAATACCAAACCAAGAATACTGATCCATGCTGACGATGCATATAATAAAACACAGTGATTACTGTGTATATTTCAGTTTAAGATGTGACTGGCCTTGCAAAGTACTACTGCATGAACTCAAAGTTCTTTATTATCACTGAGGGGTCCCCTGATTTACTTGCAACTGGTAATTTAATAAAAAAAAAAAAGTTTTTATGTAACCGTTTCTCCAGTGTTAAAATGTTTTTGCAGTGGGATTCTTGTGTCATATCCAGAAACAGCAAAGCAGCCCTACTGAATGCTTGGAAGGAATCCCACCCTTTGACAGACAAAAGAGCTGTACTTGCACTGAAATCCTAAACCTCCTGTCAGTAGTCCATGAGTACAAGACAGTGCTCAAGTTTTCCTTTCAGCTGAAGTTTGGGAGCAGTGGAGGGTTAGACTTGGTTGTGTACTTGACATAAGAGCAGACCTACCTTCAGCAGAATGGTCCAGGCATAGTGGGCTGGTTACACTTCCTCCATCACAGAGCAGTATCACATGGCTTTGTGCGTGAAGGACAGAGTTCTGTCAGCCTTAAGGGTAGATTGGGATTACAGAAAGGTGGAATTATACAGGCTACATCTGTACCAGAAAATAAAAACTGATTAGGACTCATTCTGTAGGTGTTGGGGAAGTGGCATGACATAGCATGGTGCAGCTGAATTCTTTCCCCTTCCAAACAGTGGCCTTTTTTTGCACTGCCTCCTGGATTTATCACTACTGAGCTATGCTAGCCTCCAGTTTGTACAAAGACATTGCCTGGAGGAATACTGGTCAGGGACCCAACCACTCCTGGAAGCATGCCAGCAGTCAGAAGTATGGATAGTCAAGTGCCAGCACTCAGATTGAGCCTTTGTCCTGTTTAAATCACTACACAGTCTGTCACAGAGTCAGAGGAGGGTGGAAATTTGGCTCGCCCTGCAGCCAAAGCAGCATGAGAAAGTCCAGGAAGAGTGATGGCCTTAGACCCAGAGGGAGAACAGACTAGTCCGTACGAGATTTCTTGTTAGTTTGGAGAAGTAAAACCACCCTTGGTATGTAAACTGTGCTTTTAGAAATGCAGTTTAACTGACTTGAAAGTGTTACTTACATTTAAATATGTTTGTCCGTATCCTGCAACACTGAAGAAAACCTACTGTTTGTGTGATGTACATAAAATAAATTACCCCTCTAGTATTGAAAGGAAAAATATTTGATGTTTAAACAATTAAAAGCTATGGGACAGTGCAGAGCCACTCATGCTCCATAGTGTAAATGTTTTTTTGTTTTTTAAGCAGCATTTTCATATTCATGTGCACGATAAGAGCAACCTGACAGGTCAGTCAGCCAACAGTTCAGTGTTTGGGCTGAGCATGTGCTGAGAGTTTGGGAAGATGGAGTAACACTGTTCTAAAGATAGATGTGTCCCTTCTCTACCCCACAACACAACTGTTCAAAAATATGTGTATTTACTTACCATTCCTAATTGTGAAAAGAGGGAGGAAAAAAATGCTGTGGGAAATTCCCACATGGAAAGATATTATTGAATTTCATTAAAGAAAAAGTGTCACAACATTTTCTTTCTGGTTCTAAAAGAGGTGGTGTGCCAAGCTGGTCTGAGGGCTGGGGTGAAATCAGAGTGCTGAGTCTACAGACTTCTGAGAGGAAATGAGAGAGAAAAAGAAGAAGAATATGAGTGCTAGAGCTGCATACTTCCAGGGTGCCGGGACCTCACAATTCTGAGGTCTTTGATTTACTTTCTTTCTGACGGGGAACTGCTTATGGAAATGGTAGTTTCTGTGGAGCTAAAGTTGAAGGTGTTTAATCCTTTCTTATGGTCATTGGATTGTTACAGAAATAGGTATTATTTTCAAAGGAGACATTTTGGAAAGCCAGATGATACAAAATGTTCCCCTTAATCACTCCATGGAGAACATTTGCACAGCAGGGGAAAAAAAGGATCAAATTTTGGAAACCACAAAATGAATTTAGGGAAGGACTCTCTGTGAAAGACACACATGACATGAAACAGCTTTTGTGTGAGATTTTAGTATAGTATTAGTTCTAGTTTTTAGTTTGCATATCTTCTCTGTGATTTTTATCTTTTGTTTAATCTGAATATTTAATTGAACATTCTGTGCTTGATAACTGTCAGAAAAGTAGAATGGGTAGGTATATTTGCTGTTGAAAGTATTTTTTATGAAACTGCTCTGGGCAACAGTTTTATCTCTCTAAAACCACTTAATGTTTTTACCATGAAAGGAGAAGTTATGCTAAGAATCCAAGTCTAATAATTCTCTTAACGGAAGTGGTACAGCTCTGTCAGGAAGTGGATCATTTCTTGAAAGAGTGCATTTAAGTGTTACTGCTTTTAGGGTCCTGTTTCAGTTAGTATTAATTTCTTCACTGAAATTATTTATTTTTTTTCTTCAGTCACTGTACAGTTGCAACTACCATTATTACAGGCAGCACTTTCTAAAGCTTAATTACTAAAAGTCTACATGGTTATAAAAGAGGAAAAAAATAATTGTCATGTTGTTCAGTTTCTGATGAGGAAAAGGAAAATGAATGAATGCTGTCCGTAGGGGAAAGAAAGCAGCACTAGCCATTGAAACAGAAATAGGGGTTTATTTCACTTTTTGAACTGCTAAAGCTGTTTAAAGTAGGCAGAAATGGAATTTCTGTTTAATAAGAACTGACTTTTGACTGACTCCTAATCCTCACTCACAATAGTTTGAATTTTTTCAGATTTGTTGGAGGGAACACAGAGGACTGTTCTACATAAAGTTGTCATTAAACCTCAGTAATACTCACTGAGTAAACTCGAAGTTCTTTTTCAATTCTGCATGTGAATTCTCACTATTTTGAAAATTTACTGTCAACTTTGGAGAAGGGGACTTTAGAAAGGAGAAGTTAATCAAGGTGATCTGAAAGCTAGTGATGATAAAATGAAACCTTTTAACTCATCATGAAGCCCTTGAGCACATTCAGATAGTTGCAGAAATTATGGTTCTGTTTTCCTACCCCAGAGAAGGAAGCATAAACATGAGGAAAGAAGTGTTTAAATGGCAGAACTTAAAGCTGTGCATTGTAGTTCTTAAAGAGAGCCTTCAGAAAAAAAGTGAAATGTCACATCAAATGAAGGGGGAAGGACAATTTTTGAAAAGCATAAATGAAAAATTAAGTTAACTTCCATAAGTTTTCTTCTAATGATGTATTTAAAGGTATTGTGTCTGTTAAATTACCACAGAGCAAAAAGAGATTTAATGTAGTGAACAATTATTACAGAGGTTCTTTTCCCTACGTCTTAAGAAAAGTTGTATGATTATTGATTTTGAGCTTATTCTTGTAAATTTAAAAAGATGTCTCCATGAATTGAAATAAAAGAAGAGGAAATTTGGAAACAAATGGATAAATTAGGATAATATGTTTCAAACTCAATTGGTGTATCTCCTGGAGTTTGAAAGGAACTTAAAGCTCCTTAGAAAAATTACAAAAACTCCCATTACTTTCAAGTACTGTATCAAATGACTGGAAGACACCTCTTAACATAAAGTACTATAATATTTTATAATATAATACAATATGATTTAATATAAGCAGCATTACAACTAAAAGCACCTTTAAAAGGACCAGGAAAATGTTTCGATGAAAGATTTGAAAGACTACCGTTAATTTTTGAAGAACAAAAAGAAACTAAAATATATTGGAAAACTAGTAGATAAATATGTTTCCATGAACATGGCCTAGATATAAAATACTACTGTGAAAAATCAAGTAGCAAAAACTATGACAGTGAATTACAAATTTTCAGTACATCCAAAAGATGAGGATTTTTGACTTTACCTGCATAATTGATGCTGGCACTGTACATTGTGTGACATGGTACTATAGCTAACAGGTAATTGATATTGAAGCAATTCTATAATTTCATTACTGTTTTTCTTAAATATTTCATCCCATACTGATTTATTTAGATACAGGATGCAAACTAGGGTATCTCTAGACATAGCACTGCTGTCTCCAACACTGGCCAGGAGCAGCTGCGTAGTGTCATGACAGCCCGTGGTTTAACAATGCAGTCCCTGAACAAAGACCTCAGTTTGTTTGCTTTGACTTTGCCATTTGCTAATTTCATCTGATGACCCATAATGACTTAGTTACAAAAGACTGTGAAGATTTGTCACCTTTTATTTGCTCCATTATTTTGTTGCATTGGTCTCTGTTTCTTAGGCAAACCCAGAATATGAAGCAGTAGCTTCACCACCTAAAAATATCAGTAAAATATTTACTGTAGATAATCTGCTGTGGAGGTTATGCACCAGGCACTTGGAGTTCTTTGAGCTTTCAATAATCCATGCACAGCCTAATTTCTTTCATTTTTCTGAAGTAGAGAACTTCTAGAGGGAACCTAGATTATTTAAATGTTAGAATGCTCAGTTTTAATGCGTCTTTTTTCTTTTTTAATGTAAAGTGTTTGCTGTGACAGTCTTTGAAGAGGATGTCAAGCTCCAGTTGGTCAGAAGGCATTTTACACTCCTTTTGTAAATTCCTTGGGATTTACATTTTCTCTGAAGTGTTAAAGACTTCTGTGCAAATAAGTGCCCCATTAAGCAATTTTCCTTTGGCTGTCATTTATTAAGCCTGGCTAAGAGTGAGGTTTGGCATCCTCCTTCTTACAATGTGTCACATTCAAGCTTACTTTTCTGTTGTGACTACTTCTTAATGTATTGATGGGGAGCATGACAGCAATGAAGATTATTGACATTGTAAATAAGTCCATTAACTCTGAGGTATTTCAACCCCCTCACCCCCGAGCATTTTTGAGCTTTAATAAAGTTTTATGCTAGTAACACATCTCTCTCCATTTTTAAAAGAATGCATTTTTATTCAACTAGATGTTATTCCAGA
Organism: Polioptila caerulea; assembly: GCA_013397295.1. Classification (NCBI taxonomy): domain Eukaryota; kingdom Metazoa; phylum Chordata; class Aves; order Passeriformes; family Certhiidae; genus Polioptila; species Polioptila caerulea. The sequence goes on from VYXF01004971.1 coordinate 335,811, forward strand.
GCCAGCACTGATTACAGACGGTGTTGTAAATCACTTGCTTCACATTCAACCCAGCATTGCCTTCCTGCAGCTCTAGTGAGATGCATCTTCAAATTGGAAGTCAGATGAGGCAAATGCCACATATTCTTAGAATTACTTCTAATATGCAGAGAAGTTAGTGTATAACTTCAATTAAATCACTTGTTCTCTGAGTAACTGAGTAACTGAGTAACTGTCTTGCTTTAACCCCAGCCAAACCCAACCACCTGCTCACTCACTGCTCCACCGGCAGGATCAGGGAGAGAACTGGAAAGCTAAAAGCTAGAAAACTCATGGTTTGAGATAAAGACAGTTTAATAGAGAAAGCAGAAGCCATACACATGAGCAAAGCAAGATAAGAAATTAATTCACTGCCTCCCATGGGCAGGCAGATGTTCAGCCATCTCCACAAGAGCAGACCCCCATCACAGGTAGTGGTCATTTGAGAAGATGAAATCTGTCATTCCAAATGTGTCCCCCTTCCTCCTTCTTTGACCCACTTTATGTACTGAACGTGATGCCATATCATCTGAAATATCCCTTTGGTCAGTTTGGGTCACTTGTTCCTGGCTGTGTCTTTCTCCAGCCTCCCATGCACTTCTAGTTTCCTTGCCAGCATGGCAATAGGAAGAGCAAAAAAGACCTAAGCTCTGTGCAAGCCCTGCTCAGCAAGAACCAAAACATCTCTATTAACATCACTGTGTTCTGCCAAATCCAAAACACAGCCCCATACCAGCCACTGTGAAGAAAATTACCTCCACTGCAGCCAAAACCAGTTGTAAGGCACCAAAAAACTCGTTTGATGAGACTTGTAACAGGGCTTACGATTGTTCATGCACTTTGAGTTACATTTGTGGAAGAAACAGACAAGATTTTCTCAACAGATCCACAAAAAAGACTTTACTGGGAGCTCTAGAAAATCAAAGAACCTTGTCAAAAAGTTTAGAGCATCATTCAGTCAACATAAACCACTTCTCAAAATATTAACTTTGCCCATTCAACCTAGCAAACTCAAAGCCCATTCAATTTTAAGTTACTCAAAATTATAACAAGAGGAAATCATAAGAGAGGAAAGATACTGAAAAGAACATACAGCTGCCAACTCCTAGGTTCCAGCAGTGTTCAACTTAGAGAAATTCTGAGAGGAGAGAGGTCAAGACGTGCTTGTCTCATGTTTAGTCTTAAATACCCCTTGGCCTTCCTGGGCCCTTGCCCCAGGTGGGACTCGCGGTCATTTGGCTGCTCAGGAGCTGGGTTGGGAGCTCCAGGGGCAGCTGTGGAGCGTTGGCTCCGGTGTGTCAGGGATTGGTGGCCACTGCAGGGCTGGGATACAGGCCCAGGGGGTGGATGGGGCAGGGCAGTGCCTCCCCAGGGAAAGGCCTGACCTGCCTGTTCCACACACACATGGAAGGTTTTGAGCTGGCAGCACAGAAACATGTATCTATAATGTGGTGTGGCCTTATAACATCTTCCCAGGAATTTGGTTTTGGCAGTAGTGAGTTGTGAGATGCTTGCCATTATTTTCCTGCTTCTTTAGATAACAAATTGATTAAACTGTTCCACTGTGTGACAGTATTTTTCTTTAGAAAACTGTGATTAGTGGAGGTACTGGTTTGGTTTATGCATAAGATAAAATAATTACTTTTGGATAACAAGTACCAAAACAACAGAATTATAAATCATTTGAGTTTGGACAGGGACCTACTGCAGTCCCTGAACACTATCCTTTGATGGATGTATGAGGAGATGGAGAGGATTTCTGAGGAAATCATCAGTCTCACTGCTTTGACAAACAGCAAGTGTTAATCCCTGATTTAATCTTGTGTCTCAAGGCAGACCATACTCGTGTTTTCTGTGGCCTTTTATGTACCCTTTCTAACTTTGGATATGCCATGTAATCATGCCTCCTCTAAGACAACAGATCTTTTCCAGTGCCTCTCTTTGTGTGCAGAAGCAAATGCCTTCACACCACCCACACACCCCAGGAGAACAGCCTTTCCCCCACTCCCTGCCTCTGCTACGGTAGCAGTGACATCCATTTGCCTTCAATTACAGAGTTAAGGATGTTGTTGTCACAGCTGAAGGTGATGTTAAGCATCTCTCACATCATCACTTGTCTCTTCCTATTATTGCTTTTACCCCTCTATGTTGAAGCTTCACAGTGCATCCTCTTAGGTATCTGAAGCTTTGGGCTACAATTTAATCTGGTTTGGCTTTGTTGATTTGGTTGTTCTGTTTGGTTTTGTAAACTTTATTCCTATTGTGATTCTTAAATGTGACTAATATAGAAGTCATGTACTCTTATTAAACCAGAGCCTTTTCTAGAATAACCAAAAAACCAAAACATTTTTTAAAACTCTGCCTATCCATTTTATTAATAATCATACCATCCCTTGTTTGTAGAATGTTCATTGCTAATCCTCATCTGCCTACTATGGAGAAACTTACCTCTTGTCTTTCCTGATTATTTGCTTGTCTTGTATCTACCTATTCACATATTCATGCAATAAATATTCCAGCCATCAAATTACCCCCAATATTAATAAGTAGCTTCAAAGAAGCCACAAGTGTACTCTGATTTATTACAAAAAGATCTAATGAATTAATTCTAAATGTTATTTTATAGGTGATATCAAAGCTATTTTCAGCAAAAGTTCAATCTCTAATTGAGAGCTTTACCAACAGGACAAGTGTTCAGTGCAGATAAGAGGTTACATCCCAATCCAATAATACTGAAGAGCCCTTGCTATAGCTGGACAAGATACAGACTTCATGCTGAGCAAGATGCAGACTCAGAACAAAAAGCTGCCCCCCAAAATTTCTTATTTATGTGGTATGATGAAAGCCCTTAGAAGACAACTGAAAATTGGGAAAACTTTTACTTTTTCACTGAAGCTGATAAATACTGTAAAGATCAGAAATTGGTTGTCCATCAGAAGTACGTGTCTATCGGGTACAAAATCAGCCATCTCTAAGTGTAGAATCCTCTCTGTTCCTGTTGTTTTTTTAGGAAAGACATTTGAGATGCAGAGCTCATGAACCCAAGGTCATGCATTTTTGTTAGTATTTTTAGCTATTTTTTATATACACAGTTTATATCCTAAACAATGCCCACTTAATGCATTTTATTTCACATATTTCCTTTCGTGCACTTAGTACCATGGAAAAGTCACATACTGATCATTCTATTCTTTGAACTATAAGTTATGCATTTTGGACTTTTATTCTGTTAAATTTATTCAGTCTTGAAATAACTGTTAAATTGGAAACAGTTTGCTTTATATGATCAACCATGGAATGAATGCATATATATTATTTATTTATATATACTTTTTTTTGGTCTAGATTTTGAAACCAAGTACAGATCACAATATTTTCCTCCTTCAAAAGGAGTGGAAAATATTGTGTAATATTATCCAAACTGAAGCTGGATCTACTGAGAATGTTTGCTTTTTAAACTTTCCACTAAACAGGGGGAGGAGGGGGAAACATGTTTATTGTTTGATGCAAAAGACACAGATTTGCTTATTTTTATATATGGTTTAATATTCTTTTGTATGCCTTCTGATAAACTGTATCTTTGATGTCTAGCAGGAAAGTCTCACATCTTTCCAGTCTTATATTTTAATGCTCCAGTGAGCTTGCATTATTTCTCACAATTTTCCCAGGGACACAATGATTGTATATCTCATATATCTGCAGTTTGAAGTGCTTAATAGATTCAAAATCAGCCTTGTATAGCAAACTTCCTGTGTCAAACTCCATTAATTTATAAAGACAAGTGTTATGAGAATAGAAAAGAAATTTCAATTTGGGAAATCTGTCAGTAGAGAATGGGGTTTAAAAGTCATTAGGTACCATCATCTCTTCAAATGTTTTAGTAGTAGTAACTATTTTTTTAATAGCAGTCTCCTACTGCTCCATCAGTCTGACTGGAAATCACAGCAGTTTCTTGTAACTGATGCCTGTTCATCTTCCTTTTAACTGATTAAAATCCTCTCTTTTCAATCTGTAATGAGAAACACCTTGGTCCTGTATTCAAACCATAATATTCTTCTATCTTTGTGTATTATTAAAAATACTTCCTGGTAGTTAAGATACAGCACTATATTATAAAATACACCTTGCTCTATATGATTTTTGGTTGGTTATATTTCCAAGTAGCTGAACAATTATCAATTCTGTAGGTTTATTTTTTTCTGTCCAGAAACGTTGTTCCTATATATATTCCATCTTCAAAATTCCAGGTGGTCCCAAAAACGTGTCTTTGTACAAATTACATTAAAAGAGAAGCTACCTAAATAGGCCTAGGTTTGAACCAAACTTATGGCTCCCTTTCCCACACAATCAAAATCACACATATTTGACTAAACTTTTGGAGACAAACTCCACAGCTTTTTGGAGCTGTTTTTCCAATGTGAATGCTTTATTTTAATTGTACATTTAGACTTGGAGCACGTTAATGCAAGCTGCTGAGTGCTTTTAATTTGTCTTGTGTCACTGCATATACTGTGTAGTCTGACCCTGCTTTGGGAGGAGATACTGCTGAAGATTGCTGGAACACTCATTTAAGATGCTTGTCTCAAGAGGAAATATATTTATGGAATTGGGTTAAAAGGAAAGTCTGTGTTTGTAGATTGCATTCTAATGCAAAGACAGTTCTGTTACTTTTAAATATATTGGCTTTGAAAGTGGAATCCTAATGAAATAGTCCATGCAAAATTCTTAGCAGTTGCATCTAGACAGTTTTCCAAGTAAAATAATTTAGGAGGTAGCTGGTGAAATCCATATGAAACGCTGCAAGCTGCAGTTACATGGGATAAAGTCCACTTGGACATCAGTTTTACATTAACTTCTACAAAGAAATGTCCCTTAGCTCCAAAGTTTCTGAACTGAAGGTCATGAAACGGTGGAAGGATAAACTGGCTAGGTTTTGTGAATGTTTGCTCTGCTTTTGAGCTCTTTCATAGGGTATGGGTTATTGATCACTATCAAAGTCAGGATACTGGGCTAGATGTAACTTTAATTCTACTGAAGAATAGTGTTTTAATAATATTTGGAATTATTTGGACTTTATATATATATATATATAAACTGTACCATGAAACTGTTCAGTCTCTATGATGTAATGTAATTTGAAAATCCATTTCAGAGGAGGAAAATTCAGCCAGATCAAAAACTAATGTTCAAACAAGCCAAGAGTCTTTTCTCATTTGGAAACAAAATAAACCAAAACTTAGCACTCTCCCCAAACTTAGGATATATAACAAGTTATGTGAAAAAAGTCAAAGAACAAAAATGGTTACTCTTTAAAAGTGCCTCCTAAGTAGGAATATCAGAGAATGGTTTGTGTTGGAAGGGACCTGGAAAATCATCTTCTTCCAATCCCTCTGCCATGGGCAGGGACACCTTCCACTAGACCAAGTTTCTCAAAGTCCCTTTCAAACTGGCCTTGAGCACTTCCAGAAATGGGCAGCCTGGGTCAGTGCTTCACCACCCTCTCAGGAAAGAATTTCTTGTCAATATCTAACCTAACTCTACCGTCTTTCAGTTTAAAGATGTAACGTTTTGTCCTATCAAATTCCAGATGTGGGATATGGACTTTTATGGTATGTTATTACAATTTCCTATCTGGCATGTATACAAGAACGAGGAAAAAGGATCAATGGTTGCTAGGCAGACAAAAACAGAGCTAAACCTTGTTTCTGAACTGTATGGTTCATCAGTACTAGTTATAACTTATATCAAGGTTGTTACCTTGTTCCATATACATGTTTATAAAAAGCAAGTGTATTGTTATATGTTTTTCTGTGTTTATGCTAACTTTTCTCTCACATCTTTCTTTACATATCTCTGCATATAGGATATGGTTTGTATGCAAACATGTATGCTGAAGTACAATACAGCAGATGTTTAAGCACTTCATCTATCTTTGAGCTCAATGGAACTAATTATCTGCTTATCTCTTTTACTTATATTCATAGATGTACTAGGGGTTTGAGTGCTTAAACTGTAAGCTCTGTGGTAAGGTTTTAGGCATATTTACATCTACCATATCTGGGAACAAAACTCTAAAAAAAAAATAATAACACTAAAAGCTTAAACTTTTCTTTTATGTTGCTTCTATGGAAAATATAGGCTCTTTTTTTTTAATTAGAGCACACCAAGATACTAATCACTATAACTTATTTATATCTTTAAAATATAAAATGAGGTGATAGAAGTGTAAAACATTTTCAGCCCTTACCTTTATATTCTTTGGTAACAAAAATCAAAATTATGACATCAGCATCCCTTTCAAGCCAGCTAACTGATGCTGCAGCATTATGAATCATTATGAGTTTTTAACACCAAACTGCTTTCTAAAAAGAAGTTTTAATGGTAATAGAAGGTTTGAGGGTGATATGTGTACAAATCTTACTCTATTCATGGAACATAGGGAGAAGTTCAGGATTAACTCTATGATCTAGAAAGGTAACTGCATTTTTTCAGCATCTTGAGCTCTTTGCTGATACTGCTCATGAACACAGTGGTTTGAGATGTTCAGTCTGCCCTCTGTAACTGTGCACAGTGGTGTGTTGTATATAATTGTGTAAGGCACTGAATAGCTACAGAGTGAGGGCGTTTAGTCAACTGATACCTGATCTAATCTGTCACCAGGAACTTAGATGTGAAGTTCTTCATGTGGCCTGTGCTGGGACCAACAGCAGAGTAGAGCTCCTGAGCTGCTCCCTTGCTCTTTCTACACAGCCATAGTGCTGCTGCCACCAGTGGTGCTGCTCCGAGGGTGCCATGACAGCATGACTGCATCAGAAACACCCATATGCTGTGGGATCAGGCTGCCCAGGACAGTTAAATAGGGGCCTGTATCCTTTCAGGCCCTTAAAAGTAAGGTAATAGGGAATTTTCTTTGCAGAACACAATGCTTCAGTTCAAGCCCACCTTTCTTCTACGCAGTAGGCACTATGGCTATGGCGTAACTTTCTCTGCTTTGCCAAGGTTTGCTGTGGTGGATGAAAACAGTTCCCCAGTGCAATTACATCATATACTGGTCTTGAATGACTGTTTTGAGTTCAGAAATGGTGAGAGCAACTGTTGGCCCTCTGCAGCACCAACACACCACTTGCAGAAGGCCTTTTCCCATGGTCACTGTGATTGCCACTTGCCTATAAAATTAGTTAATTCCTGATTCCTGCGGATGACTGGACAATCAGCTAAGTGTAGCTTGGTTGAATTGCCACATCATCCAGGTCTTCCATCATTTACATTACTGCGCAGCTGAGATCCTCAAAGGCTGATTTGCTGTAGAGTTTCATACTCTCTCTGTATAGGCAGGGGAAGAAGAGTTAGGAACAATGTAGAGATCTTCATTCGGGCCGACCACAAGGAGCTTTGACTGTTCAGGATTATAACACATTAATTCTACAACTTCTTGTTCACAAGTTCAGGGATGATGATGATGATTATCATCAATTGTTTATGGGGTCTGTGATGCAGTCTACCAAATAGACCAAACCATCTGTGGTTTTCAGAGCTTGGGCATCTTCACTAGGGACAAAGCAGCACTGTCTTCTCCAAAAGGACTGTAGTATTGTCAGCCTTAGAGCAGATTTCTAATTACTGATAGCACTGCTTGTTGCTATTCCTTCTTATCATCCTGCTCTACCAAGTGTTGGTCAAACACCCTGAGCTCTTACAGATAGAGGACAAATGTGTCTGCAGGTGCCTGGCTGCACCAAACAGACCATTGAGGGCAGTTTCCAGGTCATCATCAAAACTATAGTCACCACGTAACACCTCAGTTGTCAGGTTGCATTAATGGAAGCACAGCAATGCAACTGTAATTTGTCCCTAACTTGGAACCTTTCAAGGTAGAATGGATGCTGCAGAAAAAAGTTGTCCATGTATCCTTGATGCAAATCAACATTGATTGTGGGGCCAGTGTGGACGCTCGAAGGCAAAATAGCAGTCCAAATGCAGACCACTTGCTATAGAACAGTTGCTAACAGCAATTTACCATACTTACTCCTGAAAGTTGCAGTGAGGTATTGTTGGAGATCCTCCCACAGATTCATCTGATTATCCATATAGCTCTAGTTAAGCCTGGAGGTTCATCAGGGAAATGATGCTCTGTCCTTTTGAGCTATTTCTAGTGCTTCTTGGTCTAGGAGTTGAAGGAAGCAGTAGAACACTGGAAGTTAATATCTCTTCATCACAGGTATGTGTGGAGGCAGGGATGTTTGTTCTTAGTAGTTTGGAGATTCACTGGAATTGCCCACAGACAGCCTACTGAGACACCCACATCTCAAGGACACTAACTTTGTGTAAACACATGGGCTGGGATCATTTCTTTACCACAGCTGAGGAGAATTGCTAGGTGAGCAGTGTGGGTGCAGTGACAGCACCTGCTGGCAGACATGTGAACAAAAAAGGAATGGCGTAATCCTGGAGGTAGCCTGAAAGACCTGACAGCAGGAGCATGGCATGTTTTTTGGGAGCATGATTCTATTTTTATGATGTGTAGGTAGCAGAACATCACCTACCTGCTTACCTCCAGCTGGAATTCCTTGGCTGGAATGAGCACCCCATCAGCCCTGTGACTGTGCATGACATGACTGGGTGTAACCTAGGTGGTGACACATGTTCTTATCTAAACAAGCACCTGTGGCTGCTGCCTTGCCAACAAAGCACTACAAGTCACTGTACTTTGTCCTATGGACTTACACTTTCTTTCCTTCTGAATAAGATTGGAAAGAAAAATTTCCCTCACTTTAAGAGTTTTTGTCCAGCCAATGCCCATCACCTTGGCTGCTGTGTGCAGTGTTAGCTGGCCAGTGCTGCCATAGGGGCATGGGAGAGGCTGGCACTGGTGGTCTGCCGGAAGTTTCACCTGTTTTCTTCCACTGTCTTGGTGCAAGGCCAAGATAGAGAACTAGTATCTGGACCCAATCCAAAGAATTGTGGAGCAATTCTAAAGATCCATAGTTCAGTATAGATTGGGAAACAATATTTAAATACCATCCTCATGCCCTCATGGGTTTTTTCAATTTCTTGAAGTTGGATAAGCATCTCTTGTCATCTTATATGAAAGCAACCTTTGGTGGATCATTTGCAGTCTTTTCTTACTACTGATGAGTATTCCTGTCAGCAAAGTCCAAGGTATGAATGCATCTGTTTTAAATTTTGATTAATTTCTTAGTCTCCTCTTAGGTGTATACTCGTGTCTTGCCAAAGGTGCAGGTAAATGAGGTGGCAGTTTTAAAGCTTGTTGGTCATATGTATTTGTAGGGTGATGAGGCAGGAATGCAGGTGTTAGGATATGACCCAAGGGGTTGGAAAGGTGTGTGAAGTCATGAGAGCTTATCCTTTGCAGGATAAAAAAACCCAAATAGCTGGGATCTTGCATGGGTTGTGCCCATGCAAAGGCAGGGCCTGATGTGAACTATTCTCTAGTCCCTGCCTGTATTTCTCCCCCTCAGAAACTTTATTTTTGTCCCAGAGCAGAAGCTGAGTGTAAAGTAATACCAATGCAGTGGTCACAGCAGCATACAGTGCTGTTTGAAATGGCAGCTTTGAAACTAGTAATGGCTTTCTGTCATTTGTTCTTAATATACTGAGAGAAACTAGATGTTGTGTACCTTTTTTGCAAATAAACAAGATTACATCAAAGACACATTGATTCTATCATCAGTTTCTCATCCTGACATCTGCAGGATCTCAAGTATAAGCTGGCTGCCTTAAGCAGCAGACAGAACACTAATGGAAGCTAATTTAAATTTCTATTTTCAACCCTCATCTAAAGGTGCATAAACTTCAAACACAAATACCCTGTATTTCAAATGTAAAGTTAAATAATAATTTGCTGGATGAACTACTGTCTGAAAATACACAACACACTCCCCTTTCAGAATGATACACGAAGATCTTCTGTGCTTTGAAATGATTCATAGTAGATGGGAAGAAAAGGGATCTTTAATTGATTCTTCAAATAAAAGATCACGAGTGTAACTGAGAGACCCTGTTGGAAAATCAAATGGACTAAGTTTTCAGAGTAGCTTGTGCTTTTCACAGAAGTCTGCTGGCAGAATTTCAAATCAGCTTGATGATTAAATAGCAGGCCGTTAAAGTGTGTTTACGTTAACAAGCCTCTGTAACCATATTCATACTAGGGCGAGGCATAGTACACAAAGAGTTTGTTAGATTATAATTAGTTTAGATTACTTTCCATTATGTATTGGTAAAGGCAGCCCACGGGCTGGCTCATGTTTCAGGTTACCCTGCTGTTCCTACTCATGCAGCAGTAGCTTTGGGTAAGGTATCTGAGTGACAATATCTAAAAAACCCTGCCCAGCAGTTTTAAGTAGTGACCCTTGCACTTTTTTGGCCTATGATCCCGAACATGCCACCACCCATTCTTATTATCAAACTTTAAACTGAAAATAGGACAGAAGTCGTATAAGCAATGCAAGCTTGTATTTCATGTGAGTCTTAGGGCTCCTTGCATGCAAGTCTCTAGAGCACGGTGCCTTAAACCATATTCTTATTAGTCTGTCAGTGCCACTGGAGAAACAGACCTGTAATTCATAACACCAGAAACTGGTGTTAAATACTTTGCAGTGTTCAAACCTGTTTATTACCCTTGCCACCCATACTTTTTACAGGCTGTGTATTCTCATGGGTTACATTTTTGAAACCACAGAAATGCTATTTTTTTCTTCTATTTCATTAATTCACTTGATATGTGTGAAGGCAAAGTAGTCACACTGACACTTCTGAAGAATGTTTTAATCCTTTGTGTTATTACATAATTTCTTCATTCGTTTTTATCTGGTGCGGTTAAGCACAGCAGTATGGACCCACCCACTGCATCTCAAAGTGTAATCTCTCTGACACCTAAATGACATTTTTCCATTTTCTTGGGTAATGAATAATTTACAGTGTGGGCCTGTAAAGAATCTATGTTCGTATTTAAATATCTGTGAAATTTACAGATTCACTTTTTCACTTTGAAAGCTCTTAGATAATATGTTTTACTCACTGCTCTTCCTGCTTTTTCCATAAAGAACTAATGTTCTGCAGATTGTAAAAACACTTCATAAACTGTAGCTTGTAAGATATATAACTTTGTAAGGCTGGTTGGTTGTTCCACTGTCAGAAATTAAGAATGAAATAGAAAAACTATGCTTATGCCAAGCCTGTCTGTAATATTAAAAGGGATATATAGATATAGATATGTATTCACCTGTGAGTATAGGTGGGGTCAGAGGAATCTAAATCTTACAAGTCTGAGAAAACATTTGTGAATGTATTGTGTATTATGAGTTCTGATGTTAGACTATTTTGTCTCACACTAGGAACAGAAAAAGCTCATTTAAGATTAAAAACTTTTGAGAGGTAAAGGTACAACTGAGAGGTACACCAATATATAAATTTAAAAGAGGTAGTGAGAGGAGAGAAGGCATCCAAACTGCCATATTGCCAGAGAGTGCAGACAGATAAACCAAAGAAGCAAGTGCTACATAGGTCAGCCCAGCTTGGAGTTAGGGAGATAGGGGTCTGAGCTCAGGGAGGAAAAGATGCAGAGATAAAGGCACACTGTAGACAAAGAGGAAGAAAAAAAGGAGTAGCCTGAAAGAGGCTACTCTGTCTGTCATGCAAGTAGTCTGAAATGCAGACTTTATTAAATCTTGCCTGGAACTACATTTTTCTTGCTTCATGTCTTCCTCTCAACATGGTTTTTTCCTTACATGAGTTTGTAGAGTTTGGAGGAAGTAGAGCATATTCTTTACAATCAGATGAGGCTTAGAACCAGTCCTGTTCCAGTCACCTCAGCAAAGATCAGCACAGCATTGCACTCAGTCACCTGTATTCAACTAGTGCTCTGAGAACAGCAGAAATGGTTTATGACTTAGAGCTTCGTATGGCAACTGGGGATCACAATTTCTAGTAAAAATATTCACCCTCCAAGCCTGGCTTTCTTGAAAATTGTTATTGTCTTGATAATGAGATATTTTGAAAATCATCTGGGCCACATTAATCAGATAGTATGTATCTGCTTAATTCCGCTGAAGTGGTGCTGCACAAGTATTTACTGAATAAAGATGTCAACTAACAATTTTAAGTTACTTATTAAAGCTAGACCCAAGAACCAAAAAGTTTAGAACTTTTATCAAAAGTGTACTGTACTTTTACCAAACTGTATTTCCTGACCGCCACTTTAATGCAAAGAGAGGTTTTTTTCTTGAATATTTATAGGTATCCTTATAATTCAATGTCATTTCAATACAATATTGTTTCTGAAAAACTGATTCATTATTCTGAACTACTGATCTGGCATAAGCTAAACTGTCATCACTGCCTGATCACACAGCTCCCTACATCATTTTCATCTCTTTCTAGCTTTGAAGTTTTGTCATCTTTGTCAAGATCTGGAAGTGCAGCTCAGGAAATGGTAGTGCCCACAAATCAGTAGTAGATAAGTGCCATCTTAACGTTTTAGACAGCAAAGTATTTTAATACTTATCTATTTAAGTTCAGTTTGTAAAACTCAAGATACACACGAAATACACTGAACCTTCATGAAAACTCTAAAAAGAAAAGTGTTTATTGTGCTTCTAATGTGGAAGATGTTTAAGAAAGATGTTTAAGAAAATATCAAGAACGAACTTGATGCTCTAAAGCTTTACTATATTGGTTGTTGTTGAAAGTAGGGTGTCTGATGTGAGCAGCATGACTTAGAACAAGGTCTTTTTTCAGGTTAGGTGCTTTAAGCATAAAATTTGTCATTATACAGCCAGTCAAGGACCTGATTTTCAATTGCTGTTTACACAGGATTCTATCTGCTCTGCTTTAGATGTTCATTCCATTAATGACAACATACTGGAAAGACAGACCTTAGGAGCTCTTTGGGGGGACACCACATCAGATGCCCTCAGGCACAGCAGCCATTTTATAAACTCTGTTGGCCCCTTCTCTTGAGGCCTTTTTAACACCCTGCATGTTGTCTTTACTTGTGTTGTGATCCAACATACCCCTGTGAGGTAACTGATACTATCATTATCTGAAACTATCTCAGAACAAAGTAAAGGAATCAAGAAACCTCTGCCAAGGCACAGATCCTGCTAACTGATTAACCACTGTCTCAAACTGTTTACTTAGAGTGCTGCTTGAGGCCCCTATGAGGTCAGTCTGTACACTAGGCATCCTGACAGAAAAAAATGGAAAAGATGCTTTAACATCCTAATTACCTCCATGCTTTTCCCCAGTCATTCCAAACACAGTCATAGTCATTCCATGCCATAGTCCAAGGATTCCATGATAGCTCCAAGGATTTTTCAGGAAGTTCTAGAGATGTTTGGGGAATCTAGACCTGGCTATGCCTCCTAGCTTAGAGAAATATCTTACTGCATTTCCAAGTATTTGTGGGCAAGTCATATAGCAAAAACGGGGTTTTACTGTGAGCATCTCACTGCTTTTATTGTCTACCCAAATTTAGTAATTAATAAACAAAATAAAATCCCAAACTATTACAGATATTGTACAGCAAATATAGTGATATAAAGATAAAACTCAGAACATTAATCAGATTGATTTTTTCCTGTTACTATATAAAATCACCACAGGAATGTGAGTCTTGTCTCACTGCACTTTAAAGTTTAAATTATTCACTTTCTAACCAGTCACCATCAATAGTATATATTTATTCACAAGAAGCAGCCACAGGCCCAAGTGCTTCTGTATGGTATCTACAGCTGATATTTCAGCATTGCCGATATTCATAGTCCTGTAGCTTGTTAGCCTTTTGCTGTCATATGAGCCAAAAGCTTTTAGGGGACTAAATGGTTGCTGATAAAACCTCATAGGTACTTTCATTTCTGCTGCTGGGCAGACACTTTATGAGAGGACAATCAGGCTTTCCCAACATCAGAACATTTGTGACAAAATACCTAGCTAAAGACAGCTTTTGTTCCAGACTAGTTTTCTGAACTTCAGACTGTCTTTCAAGTCCAAGTAAACTAGTAGTTCATCAGTAGCAGGCCATCAATCCTACAGATGATTTAGATGGTTTTAAAGATCCTAGGAAATAAAGAAAAATTGTCTGAAAGTATCTAACGAAGACATCTGAAATGTTTTATTAGGATCATTGTATTTAGTTTGATATCTCTTAAATGTATCATTCTGGGCTGTTTTTAGAAATTCTTTTTACAGTAAGAGTAGTCTATCTTAAATTGATCCTCACAGGCCTGAATTAGTGCTCAGCGACAACTCTATATCCAACTTCTTGTTATCTTTAAAGTGTGTGTTTGGAATTGTTCATGATTTCATAATGAAGACTATTTTTGCACAGCATACAGTGATAATGTAAAAGCAGCAAAGAAGAGCTAGAAACTTGTAAGTTGGAGTTCAGAATAAAGACTGTTTTCTTTTGGCTGATGATGTTATATAAAGATTTCAGAATTAAGAATAGATACAAAGTTTACTCTAAATTTCAGTGCACTCAGCTTAACTTTACAGAGTTCTGCAAACTCTGGGAAATATTTTGGACAGACAAGGATAAAAGTATAATTTCAGTCAAAATATATCACTGCTCATCAAGTTAATTACAGAATGATTGCTCAGAGGTACAAATTTTCACACTATTCTTCTCCACTTTCCAATTGTGAGAGTGAAACTTTGTACTATCATAGTTACAGAACAAAAACTGTGGACCTTTAACAGAAAAGTTAACTTTTGCTAGCAGGGTGTAACATCTCATTATGTATTAATTTAGTAATACCTTTTAAAAAGAGAAGCACAGCTTCTCTCATATTTGTTACTTCTTTTGAATGACACCAAGAATGGCTTGTTCTGAATTAAAGAAAAACTTGGAGGTTGGTAATTTAATTAATTGGCAGATAGTTCAGTTTCTTTACCTAAAAGTAACCAAGGTAAAAATCATATGCAGACAAGTTATAATTTTAGCCAGACTTATCTCTTATTTTTTCCTAATGGTGATAAAATAAACCCTTTTTAGTTATTAATAATTCAGGTTGAGAGAAAAGCTTTGTGTGAACTTTGTCTGGATTGCAGAAAAATGACATTTTAAATCTTCAGAAGAAGTAAAAAGAGGTAGATATTGATTGTAAATAGGAAACTTATTTCTGTACCTACTTCAGTTTGTGTGACAAGTGACTTAAACATTTCTATATGTACTTTCCCAGTGGAAGAATAGCCACAGCAGTATTCACTTCTGCATAATTAGTATTTGCAAACCATAATACATGTGAAATGTATTACAGTGACATTTTCTGCATATAGTTGTCTCTTTACCACAAGGCTGCATTGCAAATTGTCTAAAATTATTTTGATCAGAGAAGTAATATTATAGATTATACCCTGGTAGGTTAACCCACTTGTCCTTTTGCAACTTCAAAGTTACAATGACTTTTGGAAAACTGAATGCTCTAGAAAACTAATATTTATCAGGGAGGAAAGAAATGTTTCTTACATTATAAGGTAGCAAAATTTTGCATTTTATCCCCAATGTTAAAACGCATGTCTCCAGCTAAATTGTTGAAAGATTCAGTTTGCATATAGTCATAGAATGTCAGTGAAATAACCCTCTGAATTTGATCTCCCT
Organism: Polioptila caerulea; assembly: GCA_013397295.1. NCBI lineage: Eukaryota > Metazoa > Chordata > Aves > Passeriformes > Certhiidae > Polioptila > Polioptila caerulea. The sequence goes on from VYXF01004971.1 coordinate 351,448, forward strand.
TTTGAGTTACAACTTAGAATTTCCCAGTGATAACTTTGGTGCAACACGAGGAGGAACTGTAAGCTAAGTTCTCCAGAAAATCAGAATTTAAAATGGGGGGGAAAAGGGCGCTTTGTGTTTAAATTTATCTTTCTCTTAAGGATGAAGAGATGCTTTTGGCAGGAGGCTTGAAATCTCTCCTTCCCCATGTGCTAAGAAGAATAATTCGATGCAATAGACTCAGTATCAGTAATACTTCTGGAATGGCAGAAGGTGAGTAAACCTAACAGCTCTCTGTGCAAAGTAACTCCATTTTAGATTCATAACTATGGGGTTTTTTGTTTGTAAAGGATTGAAGAAATATCAAAAGCACAAAAGTAAAGCAGAAGAAAATGTTATGTTCTTGGGTGTTTTTGAAATCACATTGTAAGCACCTGACTCTGTTTTTAAAATCATAAAGATGTATCAGAGAAATTACACCATCCTACCTGAGTAATGTGCATGGACTTTGTTTTCAATGTTTGCAGTGCATCCCTCAGCTTCCAATTGTCATTGAGAAATGATTGATGCAGAAAATATTTGAAAAATCTTTAGCCAAATCTGGATTTTTTTGCATGTTGTTATCACATTATCGTAAGATGACCTGCTATGTTCTTCGCAGAGACCTTGCTTTACCTAACACATCAGATATGCTTTGGGAAAGAATTAGAGACACACAGTTACAGGGGTGGTTTTCTGTCTATTTTGTGCAGGAGGTGAAGATTACTGGGTCAGAAAAACTGGGAATTATAAGGGGGAGGGAAAAATTAGTTTTGTACTTAGATAACTGAATGCATTCTGGAAGATTGATTTCTGACTTGCCTCTCCTAGCTGGACATTTTCCAGAAGCAGAGAAGTCTGTCATTGATTCGATCAACTTTGAAAAATAATGTAAACAGAAATACTGTGGCAAATAGCTGATCAACAAAGCTGTGTGTACAATAGTAGCACTACTATAAAAAATTTTAAAGGTCATTTTTTAGAACCATAGTGAGCCTTGAAATTGTGGTTTTCTTTTTCTATCAGTTCCTAAGTTGAAAAATACTAATGGAAGACATTTTAGAATGTTAATTATTTGCAGTTTGCCCCAGCTGAATTGTTAAGTGAATGTATTGCTGCAGTAGTTTTAAGTGGATTAGTTCTAACATTTTTAGTATTGTTGACATAGAAAAGTTCATGAACAAAGAGTTTCATTATACAAAAAGAACCATTTTAGCAAATTGTCTTATATTGTTGTTATCTAATTCTTTCTCATTGCCCTCATTGTCATTCACAAGAGGAGTTAAAAGCTCTTTCTAAACTTCTCTGAACTGGGACAGGAGTGTGTTGAATTAATGCCTGGGTTGGTCAGCACATCCAGCTCCTCTGCCATTGCTTGTGAATACATTCAGAATGATGGCTCCATAATGCAAGCAAATCCATCAGGAGATATGGGTTTCATGGATACAGAAAGTAAGGATAGCTATCAGGAGGAGCAATGAAGTTCTCAAAGTGTTGTAATGAAGCTTCCCGAGTTTATCAAGTATTTGCCTGAAGATTCAGCCTGTCATCTGTAACCAGTATGTGAAATTCAGTGTTGTCAGTTAAATGCCCTGACTAAACCCATAATTTTAAGAACTTATTAATATAACCAGTAAAGCAGAACGTGCCTGTGGATTTCTCATGGATGGCAGGGAATGAAATTGAGGGGTAACCGAATTTAGTGTTTTATTCAGTGGTAAATGTAGTATGTTTATTTAGCAAAAATATTTTTCTGTATTTAGCAAGGACCTCTCTCTGTATTTAGTAACTTTTGCTAGTAATAAAATGAATTTTTGTGCTGACTACTCCCAAGAGAGCAGTTTGTGGACAAATTCAGTATGCAAATACATGCTTACCTCAGCCTTTGCTTTGCATTTTTTCCATCAGGAACAGAATTTTCTTTGGATTTCTTTGTTAGCTTTGGTCAAGAGTAAGATTTGGCTCATTTTCTACAGCCTTTGAAGGCAGCTCATTGATTTCAACTAAATTATTGCCTCTTTGATGACAGACTACTGCAGTATTTAAGAAAGTGAGGGCTTCTGTGCAGCCTCCTACTCACCTGCCTGATATCAGACAGTAATAACTCTTGAAGACAGTATCAGTACAGAATTTAAGGATTGTTAATTGCTGGGTTTATACACCCCAAACCAGTTGTCCTCCAAATTTCCCCCCATTTTTTGAACAGTTGATATTTCAATGCAGGAAAGTTTAAATGGCATTGGTATTAACTATTACTGTTAAGAATATAAATTTTTGCTAAATAAATGAATGGGACCTTTCTTCAGTGGTACTCAATGCAAAAATGTTAATGTCTTTAGAAGCTATTTCATAGCAGTAGTCAACAACCTTTTAAATCAAAGCTGTTTCCAAGTGAAGAAAGTGTAGCAGTTCTGTTTATTTTAGGTTTGGGTTTTTTTCTTAATTAGAAATTAAATTAGAATTTTAAAAAATTACTGAGATTCAGTGGACAGTCAAGAGGTTATTTCTGAGCTGTAATCATATCTGTTTAATTGCAGCCCACACTAAAATTCCCTTGCCAAGAAATTTTAAAGAATGTGCTGTGAACATCAAGATACCAGGAGTTTACTCTTGGATTGATTTATATCTTGGTGTGGTGAAAAATAGTTGTGAAAGTGTGGTATGTGATAGCCTTTCTTTGGCTCTGTGTTAACATTTGCAAAAAAAACATTTTCCTACAGAAGACTAATGTCCCCATTTAGACAAGAAATTATGTTTATATAAAAATTAATTGAAATATTTATTAATTATGGTGCCTTCACATTCTGCTACTACCCATATCTGCCAACTGTTTTAGCTGTGAATGACTTCACATATAGAGTAGGCCTAGCTATGACTTTTAAAACATACCAAGAAGTTTGATCTAATTACAGAGCTCTGAATCAAAAATTTCCTTCAGGTAATTTTTATAAACCATCTAAAGAAATTAATATAGAAAAGTTATTGTTTCTCAAACAAAAAGCTGAATTAATAACCAGCCTTTCCTACTGTCCACAATTTAAGGCTATAAACAGGCCAATGTTGTGATTTTGCACAAGTCCCTGGCTGATGACTTTGAGAAGTTCTGCCGTGCAAACGATGGACCCCTGCCACTGCTGCACAGAAGTCAACCAGGTGACTGGAAATGTCCTTCCCTGAGCAGTGATTCTGACATCAGGTAACTACAAACCAGCTCTGCTGGCCAATATTTTGAGGTGAATGCTGGTGGTGATTAGGAGGATTTGAGGAACCAGCCTGGTTACACTGTTGTATATTTTGAATATCATCCTTTTCCTGGAGTTATACCTTTGAACAAAAATCATGTATAACAGCCTGATTATCTTGTTCTTGAGCCCCCTGTTATGATAATTGTCAGGATTACGAGTATTTCTCTAATCCAAAGGTGAAATTTTGTATAATTTTAAAATATTTTGCAGTCTGAGCCTGCAGAATTCAGTTAGAGGGTTTTATATTTGTTTTATTTACAAGAAACATGGCCATGGTACCTGCATGATACTTGCAGAGTCTCTGAAATTTGAAATATGTACTCTTGGGGTAAACACTAAAAATAAAGTTTAAACCAGCTTCCTAATTTTTGAAAGTCTGAAACAAGATACGCATAAGGGGCCTTTACCTATAAAACCTAAAAATCTCAAACTCTAACTTTCTGTCTGCCAGGTTGTTTACAAGCTGAATAAGATGTTTTAGGGGTTTTGCCTGTGTTTGTTTTGTTATTAGTTAGAAAGAACAAAATGGAGCTGTATCTTGTGGTTCCACACTGGGTTTATGTCAATTCAACCAATTCACCTTGTTTTCAAAAAATGTGACAAATCTGAGATAAATTCTTATTTCACTAGAACAGACTGCCTGCAGTACAGAAAATATGAGCATGGAGTTTGTACTGGATCACTGAAAAGCCTTAAGGAGTATTCTGAACAACTCAAGGACATGGTGACTTTTTATTTAGGCTGCAGCTTCTCTTTTGAAAAAGCAGTCCAAAAAGCTGGTATTCCTATCAGAAACATTGAGCAAAAGTGTAATGTAAGCATGTACAAAGTAAGTATATACACACACACATAATCTGTTGTAATTTTACCTGTGAGTTTTGCCCATATCCACATCAGGTGCTTATACCTGTTGTTCAAATTAGAAATTTTCTCTACCTACGCAGTCACTTAGGGCATGTGCTAGTGCTGAGCATATGAAAACACAGGGTAGAATATTCCCAGCCTCAGTTCAGTGTAAGACCAATCTCTTTTTTAATTCATTTTTTGTGACAAAGCTTCCCCTGTTTCCTGTGGCAGTCATTTCATTCAGATTCTGCTCTGGTTTACCCTTTCTGTTTCACCCAATGATCCATGCCTGTTCTGACCCACGTCCTGCTCTCCACACCAGCTCCTGCTTGCAGTTGGAATATTCCTTTGATAAACCATGACAATAGCAGTTTCTTCTGCCTGACAGCCACATTCTGGATTTTTCCTGTGACAGTAGAGCCTTTAAGCTGCCTGTTTACTACAAACCCAGGCCTCTGGGTCAGAAGATGTTCCCAAAGACTTGAGGTGTCTACCACAGCCCTGAAAATCGTGGCTGTGTTTAAAACGTTTGTGGTGTAAATTTTAATGGTAACAGAAGTCTTAGAATAATTCTGGCTCCAGTAAATAAACCCCTTAATTCTAAGAACATTGAAGTACACATCTGCATGCCTTTTTCATTTGGTTCAGATGCTGTGCTACTGGAGAAAGATTATTGTTGTTTTCAGTGTTATTGTTACACAATCTGTGCTATGCTCCTGGTCAAAATGAAGGTACAAACATATCTCACATGTGAGTCCTTCTACCAAGATTAAAGAAAAAAAAATACAACCGTGTATCTGCTTCTAGCATTTCAGAATTAGGAAAATTTTATAGTTTAGAGCACATTATGCTGTGAAGAACTGCAAAGTGTGTTTCTTCAGTGACAGGTGTGATTATTATTATCATTATAAAGGCTTTAAATGAACATTTTCTAGACAGCTCTAGCTCTCTGGATGTCTTGTTTATGTTCAACTGCAACGCAGATATCTGACATTTTTTCCTCAAAAGCTGACCTGCTTAATTTCCAAATAGAAAAGGTGCCTCAGCCTCCCAGTTGGTGAGGATGACGAATTCCACAGAGCCTTTGTAGAGGCTTTTGAAATCTTTTGAAAGGTTTGTATGTATGGAACTGTCATGCAGCTCCTGTATGAGTGGGCACTGCCATCAGCAGTTGCTGACCCTGGAGTGTTACAGGGCACTATATTCAAGTACAGAGGGTAGATTCAGTCTAAGTAGAGTCACAGTTGTGTCAGAGTTTTCTATCAGCTTTTTCACCTTCTGTACAGGGAACACACATTGTTTCTGACAATATTCAACATACACTGAGCTCATCTTGCTGTGTGCACCAAAACAAGGAATGCATTAAGTTAAACATTTTGGTGATCTATATGATGGAGCTAAATGATGGAATTTTAAAGGAAAAAAATACAGGAATTCCTAAGAATTTTTTTCAAAAGGATTTAAAATGAATGTTAGAATGCAGCCTTTCTAAACCCAAGTATGGCATGACTATTTAGATTTATTTGTTCTAACATTTTAGAAGTATTATTCCATATTCCTGCTAACACTGGATTCTTTTGAACTGCCAGACGTCTGTGCCTTGCTACAGCATTTCTGTGTTTCACTGCAACTTAGTAGTCACAATGAGACCTATTCCTGAAAGCAAGCTGGGAGCAGTTGTGCTAGCAACATCTGAATTAGAAGGAGCCCATGGAGCACCAGTTCACATAGGTGACCCTGGTCAGTGCTTTTCACTTCTCATTCTGCAACCTGACTGTGTATAAAAGTGAAGGGGGAAAGCATGGGAGGTGGTAGGACTGAAATACGTGCACCACTAAATCTGTTTTAATCCTTTCTAATGGTCACAAACCTGAATATAAAAGGAAAAGGGAAGAAAGAAAAAAAAAAAAAAAAAGAAAAAAAGAAAAAAGACAGTTTTGAGTGAGCTGAACACACAGATTTCTTAGATAAAAGATAGCTGTTGGATGTAGATAAGTTATCTGGCAGGAGTGGTTTTGGTAAAGAGTGTAATCGCATTTTTCTGAAATGTGTGCAGTTTCATTTATATGTGAATACTTTCTTGTTGTCAGAGATTCCAGTGATAGGACAGCAATGGCTGACAGCATGGGGAGAAGTATGTGTGAATGCATTTTGTGTCTTAGTGGTTGAATGTGAAAGTAAATACTGCATTATTTTAAAAAATATTTAAATGACATACAAAGAACATAACACTTAAGACAAAATGAACAGAAATATGACAAGATTTTTTTTAAAATTCAGTTTGAACAAAAATGAACAAAAATAAGACAGGAGGCTGTTTGAAAAAGAACAAAACCAAAGAAACACCTGTAATATGAAGATAGATTGTAGTAATTTCTCCCCTGCTTTCAGAAGTTTGGTAATCATGGGCTACATACACAGAAGGATCACACTGCAGGGCATGGAAGGAGATGTCATTGGTTAACACAACTCTCCAGTAACATACTTGAGTAACATATCTGAGTACTTAAGCCTGACAAACTAGTAGTAAGTCATTACAAAAGAGTAAATCATCATACACACAGATTATATAAATTAATTTCAGAAAAGAGAGTGGTATATTAAAGCATCTGAAGATTTTAAAATCAAGGGAAGATAGCAAGTGCTTAGGATGACCCAGATTATAACAAGCAGGTGTTAGAATAATGCAAAAGACAGTTTGGTAGAAAGGCAGCTAAGAGTGAGATGTGTTTATCTAAGACAGAGAGGAAAAGAGAGGTTGATCATTTCTCTAGCTAAAGAATGTAGGAAGTTAACACAGTAGAAAATGTGTTCTAGAAAGAACTCATTTTGCATTGCAATCATTTATTCTTGTTTGTCAGTGCTACGAATAGAATTCTTCTGTTGATCCAGAAGATTTATATTCTCTTGGAAACTCAGCATAGATGTCTAACTTGCATTTTGTTGCAGAAATAAGGTAAATACATTTTTACTGGTGTTATTGAGTACAAGAAAAAGGAAATCAAGTCAGCTCAGGCTCTGAGGAGATGCAATCAAAGGCAAACTAAATGTTCCACTTTAGGGGGACTTGGCACTCTTGAGCTCTTAACTCAGGGTCATTGAATGATGTTTGGGGTCCACCCCCCAGCTTTGCAGTATTACTGCTTAATTAGAATTGCTCATGATTTCATTTTTGATCAATTCCAGGTCTGCTGGGAATACAAGATCTTTCTAAACCAGACTATGGAGATCCAGTTCACCTTCAACCTGGTGATATTCCAGTGTTTTGGGCCTGTGGAGTAACAGGAGTAGAAGCAATTATCAACTGCAGTATGTGCTTCTTAGAGACTTAGAGACTTTTTAGATTATCCCTCCATCTTTTTTCTCTCTCTCTGTTTTATTTTTTTAAAAAGGAGACTGAATTGGCTGATTAGCAGGCTTGATTTTAGGGTAAGGTAAAAAACACCCCAAACAACAAAAAAGCCTTTGGCAGGAGAGTTTTTGTTGTGAAATACAGGTTTACTTTGAAGAAAATTCTTACTGAAGTTTCACCACTTTTTTGTATTTTAAATATTTAACTCTATAGCTCTGGCAACACCAAAACATCTTTTTAAGCATTATAAAAAACAAGAAGTTTAAAGACATTACTTTTAAGCTTCTTCATTTTAATATATTATTTTGTACTACATTAAAGTAAGAGAAGCCAGAAATCTTTCCAAAATGTTGTCAAAAGCTAGCAAAATGATTGTCATGGAAAAAGGTTCTTAAGTGTTTCATAGAGAATTTTGAGCTTTCAGTTTTCTCCAAAATTAAGTAAATGTGACACACTTCACATAAATTAAACATTTTCTTCTCCACAGTGTTTCTGTGCTGTGTGCAGTCATTTATGCAGGCATGAGGACAAAGGGCAAGAAAATGCAACAAAACCATAGTAACATTATTATATACTCCTCTGAGTCACTGGTGTGGAATGAAATACTGTGTTTTCATTCCTACTGAAAAAGAAGCTTCATAATCACAGGCAATATATTTGGGAGAACCTGGCAGGTCATCTGCTTTGTCCTTCTCTCCTTGCAGGACCCTTGTGGTTTCTTATAGACGTTTATCTGAACTTCTCTCAACACCTGCCCTAATATGTTGAGCTCTAAGATGAGTCTTCTTACTCTTTCTTACATACAATTACATACAATCCATGCTGAAAATCCTACTCTTTCCTGGATTCTTCAGCAAACCTATTCATATTCCTCATGCATCCTTGTTGTAGGGAAAAGAGAGGGAAAATTTGCTACAGTCTCTCCAATCTGTTGCTCAAGTGGCTGTCTATTCTCCCTTGCCTGGAACAGACTTTCACTTTTGTTTGTTTCTCCATTTTCTATATTAAAACCAGTTGTCATTAGTGCATCCCAGGACATTTTTTTATAGTTTTTATTTTGCTGTGCTACTTTCTCAGCTAAGTTTAAAATCTGCCACACCACCAGTAACCATACTTCAGATGAATCTGCTAGCTTGTCACAAAATACTGTCTGCTCACAGGTTTTGGTGAGGTATAGTAAGCCTCAAAAACCATGTTCCCCAAGTTATTTAAATTGCCAGCCATAGAGTCCCAACAGATGTAGCTCAAATCAAGCACATATGTGCTTAGTAAAGAAATATCTTCTCCATTTTAACCCTCCTAACAAAGAAAGTTTTGCTTGTTTAAGTAGACCAGTTATGATTTACCTAACAATGTACCAATTTTGCCAAATCAAGTATTTCCTAGAGTTGGACTTCTGGAGTCATTAGAAAGACAGGAAATATTTTCAGCTTAGGGAGCTACTATGCTGTCAGGTCTAAAGAAGCTTATTTTTCTCCAGGCTTTTACAGGGTACTCATATTTCCTTTGCTAACATTTACTGGTCCCCTTTTGTTGTTACTCCTCCCCAGTTTAAATTGCAGTGGTTTAACCCCAGCCAGCAGGACTGGGGAGAAAACTGGAAGGGTAAAATCCAGAAAACTCATGGGTTGTGATAGTTTCATAGGGAAAGCAAAAGCCATGCATGTAAACAGAGCAAAATAGGGAATTAATTGACTGCTTCCCATGGGCAGGCAGGTGTTCAGCCATCTCCAGGAGAGCAGGGCCTCATCACAGGTAGTGGTGGCTTGGGAAGACAGGCACCATCACAAGAGACCTTCTGGGAGGGCATCAGAGTTCCATTCTTAGGTTGCCTCAAGTTTAGACCGAAGAGGATGTTGTGGAAAAAACTGATCACAACTACCTTTTTAAAAGTGAAGACACTTTCAGATTTACATGTATACATTTCCTTCTCAAAGTGTATTAATTGCTCCAATTTAACTTAAAATATCACCTGTTTTTATAAGTGTCATCAGGCAGGGACTCTGTTGTTCTATTAAGTGGCTTTTTGAAGTTTTATCATCCCTATGATTTGTTACATTGCAATAATAACATTTTGTTGGATTTCTGATTTACAGAAATTGCTGACGAGTTATTAAAAGTCTTTTTTTTCTCAGCTGTGAGATCGAAGAAGGAGTTGAGAGTCTTTGGCTCTGGTTTCAGGGTTGTTTATTTTTCCTTATCTATAACATTCTTTCTCTGACTTGCAGAGGTCTGTCTGGCAGGTCAGTCCAAGGCACACTCTATGCCCTTGTAAATAAGTACGTGTACTTTATTTACAATAATTTTCCGATACCTATCACCTACGTTAGACAGTCAGTGTCTACTCTAAACCAATCACCACTGCCACCATCACGGCAGAAAAATGGAGCAAGCGAGAAGAAGGAAGAAGCTCAAAAAACCACAAGGCTTCTCCTTACTTACAACATTCTAACAAAACCCCAAAATCTACTTTTTCACCCTGTGACAAACTATTATTCTATTCAAACTCTTGTGACTTATAATTCTTCACATAAAGCTGGTAATCATTTCCATGGGCTGGAATCCAAACCACAGGTGTTTTGGGCTCTATGCCAAAGTCTCCAAGCCCCCTGCCTGAGTCTCTGAGCTCCAGGGCTGTCAGAGGCAAGCCCTGGGTTCCCACAACATTTAACTGAAGTTTTTTCATTAATTTTAGGAGCTCCGTTAGCTTTTACTCACTCTCCTGGCTGCATGTTCATTACTGACCTGAAGAATGACAATGTCAGATCCTTAGGAGGAGCCCCACAGGTCCACTGCATCTCTCAAGATCCTCTACACTTCAGTATTGTGTCGGCAGAAGCAGCCCAAAAGATAAATACTCTGGAGACGCTAATTGGAATTGATCCAGGTATAAACAAAAACTGACTGCCTTTGATGGATTCGTTATGGGGTGGATACCACCTATCCTGCCTTTTTAGATATTTTAAATTCGAGAACACAGTAAGAATCTAAAGGTGATTTTAAGAGTTCTTTATGGAATACAGTGAGTTTATAGAACTAGGTCTTGTGTTTCCTGTTACTGTAGTTAATATCAGTCTGGCCCAAAGTGTTCATTGTGTATGCAAGAATAGCTGATCTTGATGGCTGTATGCTCCCAAGGTACACAGAAGCAGACTGGAGAGTCCCCAGGGAACAGGAACTGTTACTGAGTAAAACTGAAATTGGTTTGTGAAGTACAGGGCACCTCAGCTTGCTGGCAACAGCTACATGGGTATTCACTATGGAGTAAATAGCACATTTCTTTACATATTTTCATGACTGCCCGAAAATTCTAGTAGTTGCATGCGTATTTCAAACACCACTCTCTGATGGGTGGAATTATATTAATTTCTGCTGACATACCCATCACTGAGGTGTTGTATGATGGACCAAAGTGACCAGGCACCACAGAAGATTGAGCAGTGGGGCTGCCTGTGTGTGCAAGGAAGAGAGGGAAGTAAAGGCAAACTGAGTAGTGCAGCCATTCCTAAAATACACACTGAGTTAGTCCCCTCTGGCTGCTGTAAAATCTGAGCTCAGTGTGCCATAAATTTTCTGAAATCCTCTGTAGGCAGTAGTGGAAAACAGCTTACGCCCAGCACTCCCAAGCTCTGGGTTTGGGCTGTGTGCATACATTTGGGTCTGTTTATTTTTACTCACAAGGCCTCTCCTTTCCCACTCTCTGGAGCTGGCTTGGCACGATGCCATGCTCTGCAGAAATACAGGACTTAAAAATTAGCTCATTTTATTGCTAAAGGAGAGTACAGTACTTTGTCTCAGTTAATATACTCCACTTCTCAGAGACTTGTATTCTGCTTATGTTAACTTTAAATTTTCAGAGCTTTTTTCTCCTTGCGTTATCTGTGTATTGCCTTTGTGCTATTTAGGAGGAACAGAGGGAGAAGTGCCAAAGGGGAAATTGAGGACAAAAAGAGGAAAATGTGGGGGTGAGGGGAGCGAGACACACAAAGATATTAGGAGATTGGAAAACAACAGTGAAGACTTACTTCTGTAAGTCCATCATGCTGGTACTCATGGTTTTCTTGAGTACTAGCAAATCGAAAGAACTGAGCTGTGAACTTTTTCCAAGTGACAGGGAAGGAACATGGGATAGGAAGTGTTTGAACAATGAAAGCCTTACACAGATAACAGTGTTCCCTATTTAGAGACTGACCCATGAGAAGAGACTTCTGTTAATATTCATCTGTTTCTCAAGGTCTGATAACATGGTTCTCTGCTACATGAAGTGTTACAAGAACTTCTAGTAGTCACCTGGATACCACTGTATTAATTGAGTTTATGAAGTCCCCAGGTAACTTATAATGTCTCTGAAACCTCACTTCTGAGGTTAATAATTTCATTAAGTGAAACTTATTTGGGAATTAGCTCTTCCCAAAGGGGATGGAGTTAAATAGAGACAAAGGAGCAGCTTACACATCTGAAGTCTGCATCAGAACTTCTGTAGGGTCTGGGATGCTTGGGTTGCAATCTAGCTTCAGCAGCTAAAGGTGGTCTAGTGGGACTGTCAGAAGAAAACAGAGGGCCAAAGGAAAGGAAATATGCAAGAAGCTCTCAGAAAAAGCTATTTACACTTATACCTAGAAATGCCAGGTACAATAATTTTCAAAAGCTGACATTCTGGAAGCACAGCCCAATATCTTCATTACTCATATCCTACATCTTCTTGGGTTTCCTGAGGAAATTACCCCAATTCCTGCCTTGACCAGAGGTTTTTCTCTCTTTTTTTTTTNTCATTACTCATATCCTACATCTTCTTGGGTTTCCTGAGGAAATTACCCCAATTCCTGCCTTGACCAGAGGTTTTTCTCTCTTTTTTTATGTCACTAAAGTCTGTGCTTTCAGCACCCAGAGGGAAAGCTCAGAAGGAGAACGATCCATTGAGGTGTGCTGCTCTCCTTTGACCCCCTTGTGCAGGAGAGCGCGGCATCGCGCACCTGCAGCGGCCCAGAGAGCTGCTGGCGGCCGGCCTGGCGCTGTCCCACGCGGGCTCCGTGCTCATCACCACGGGCTTCCCCACACACCTGGGCCAGCAGCCCCCCGAGGAGAACGACGGCCCCCCGGGCGCCCTCGCCATCGCAGCCATGCTGCAGGCCTTGGAGAAACGCGTTGCCATAGTTACGGATCGGAGAGCCATGGATCTCAATCGAAGGATTATGGAAGCGGCTGTTCAGCTGGGTAAGAGACACGCGCTTCTCAGTTCTTATCTTGCTAATTTCAGCCAAGGTTTGCTTCAGTTTTAATCTGTCACTTAGCACAGGACTTTTTTTTTTTTTTTTTTCCCAGAAAATGAATCAGGATTCATGCTGTAAGCTCTGCTCATCACTGCTACGATGACATTTTGTTAACCTAGCTGGCATCAAGTTAATGTGTACATATCTGGGTACTCATGCTGGATGAGCTGCTTGTGATAAATTCTGGATGTCTGTTCTTACTCTTGTAGATCTGTTTTCTACCTCAAGGTGTCATTTAACAGCATTTACATCTAAACAAGTTTAAATTAAAGTAAAGATATAGGGAGCTCATCAAGAACTATGTAAAGACATTGAATTCTTACTGTTCTAGCAATTTTTTCTCTTTTTTCTTTTTAATTTACTCAAAAATACATTAAAAAAAAAAGTATGTAGTATCTGAATTTCATTTTGCTTTCCTGTAGGAATCCTGAAGAAGCCCATCCCTCTATTGAGTTATCAAAGGGAAAATGCTGATTCAGCTTTAAAGTTTTTGTGTGAGAATGGGGACCCTGGAAGACCTAGGTATGTGTATTCAGTTTATGAGAATGGGTCACACCTCTACTGTGCAAAATTATAATAAAAATAAGGACCATGGTCTAAGAAGGCTCAATGGCTGCAAGGAAACCCTTAAGACTTTGAATACACAGAACAAATTTTGAAGCCAAACGCTGTTACTGGAGCATACACAAAGTACAGAATTCCACATTATTCTGCAATTATGCACTTCTGGAGTACAAAAAAGAAACAATTCTTCATATATCAATAGTTCTTTTCCTTCAAAAAATTTCTAAAATATTTTCAGCTGTTATTCTATAAATATATATACACACACTATATATTATTTTACCAATTTTTAAATCAGTTAGAAGGTCTAAAAGTATTGTATCAAAGTCAGTGAAAGAGCTAAGAAAAGAGCTGTGGAAAGTGTTCATTTTCTAGAGCTTTAGCTCTAGTCTAACAGCTAGGGAATCTGATCTGGCTTAAAAAACTGTCATGTATTTGTAATGGTGTGATTAATGCACTGGAGAATTTGCTAAGTAGCTTTGTATGCTCATTTCATTACTTAGTGTGCAACTTAAATTTCCTTGAAGTAGGCATACATTGCTCATTTTTATTGATCTTTCCATGTAATGTATTTTAATGTAGTTGCCCTCAGTTTGCATCCTTTAATAAAAAGGTCTTTCACACTGGTATTTGCTTCATTAACCTATTGAATTCCCATTTTTTTTCCTCAGTGTGCTCCATAATAGTATGCATCATACTGTCTTCATTTTTTATTTGTTGTTTTAAAAATGTCTTTTATAGCTATGCTTAATAAAAGTACAGGCAGATACTATTTAAATTGGTCCCTTAGTCCCAGAAAGCTGAAGTAAGTATTTTTTTAAGTAGACAACTAACCTGCTAAAGGTCTCTGGAATCACTGTGGATACCCACCCTCCAGAACATCAAGACATTCAGCAGAATTATTAACCTCTTGACAGTAAAATCAGAGAAACAGGAGCAAAATAACTTAATTCTAACCTACAGTGGCAGAACTGAGTACTCTAGTTCTACTTAAATGTAGGACAGCTGCAGTACATCTGTCTACTTTCATAACCAGCAAAACAGCCGTAGACTTAAAAAAATAAATCCCCCATATCTAAAGACCCAAACCCAAACATTGCCTAACTAGAAACAGATGAATATTTGCCAAGCTATGTACTTTAAGCAGAGAATACATTTGCACTAACAAGGATTTAGGTGATCATTAATTTTCCATTTTTTTGTTTCCTTTGAATACACTTACAGAGACTAATATTTTACAAGGTACCATCTGCTTTAGTGTGAAACAGAGCCAGGCCAGATGGCTGACCCAAAGGATTGCTGGCTAGGAGGATTGCAGGAACTTCTCCATTTCTTGGTAGCAAATGTGGTTTGGGGAAGCTGCACTAAAGCTATTAAAAAAAACCTGAACTAACCTTTGAAAAAAACCTCATAGAAAACTACATTCAGAAATAACAGAACAGTATCCAAGTTTTACCTTGATTCTCAGATGGTCAAAAAGTACAACCAAGCACAAGCAGCCAACAGACGAATTTTTCATGTGAAAATCACAGCTTTGACTTCTCCCCTCTGTTTTTTCACTCACCTCTAACCAGATTTGATCACCTGGTAGCAATAGAGCGTGCTGGGATGGCTGCTGATGGCAATTATTACAATGCCAGGAAAGTTAACATTAAACATCTCGTGGATCCCATAGATGAGCTGTTTTTAGCTGCACGAACCATTCCAGGAATCACAACAACAGGTAAGTGTGAGTCTGTGTGGTATTCTCAGAAGCAAGAGAAGCACAGAGCAGTAGGGAAGGGGAGCAGGAGGCAGGTGCTGAGTGGCTGCTTTCAGGCTACAGCTCTTTTGTGATTGGGTTTGAGGACACCATTGCAGGAAAAAATTACAAGTTTCTATTGAAGGATTCTCACAGCCCCCCCCCCCCCAAAAAAAAAAAAAAAAGAATTATTTCAAAGTCTATGTATACACACTATATGTAGAGTTTTTGCTAGTGACTTTATTCTGTATTTTTTGNTTATTTAAGGACAAAAAAGCAAAAAAAGCAAGCCCAGATGTATTACCTATACATAAGTCTATGTATACACTACACTCTACAATAACTCTACACTATATGTAGAGTTTTTCCAGTGACTTTATTCTGTATTTTTTGTGTTGAAGGCCACATAGAACATAAATGGTGGTTGGATGGTAACATTAGTTATTGAAGTATTGGTTTTATGGTTGTTACACCTAAGTTAAAACAGCAGTCTGGATAGATTCTTTGTTTATATTGTCTTTAGCAGTACATTCCTTTAAGCAGGGATTACATATTTGTATCTATTAAAATAGTGCATTCTCCAACAAAATATGCACATACATTAAGAATCATTAAAGGAATGACTTTTCCTTCCCACCAAAACAACATTGGCCTTTGCTAGTACCTCTAATGAGGATGCTTTTGTCAACATGCTGCTCCTCTCTTTAGGCAATAAATGTTTTTTCTTGAAAACTTATTCATATCTGGTTTTGAAAAATATGCCATAGACCATTGCACAACATCCTTGTACAATCAAATGCTTCCTGCTGCCATGTGTGGCCCAAATGAGAGTTTTGGAGATCTATAATCTCTGTAAATATTAAAATTAGAAATACCCATGCCAGAGTGATTTCTGTCACATCAGAACATGTCTGCTGATTTAGATTTTTTTCTTCTTATTGTACTGTGGACTCGCTCCTTAGTATTACCAAAAGCATGGGAATTTTGCCTTCTCAGTTTTTGTTGTTTTTCAAATGTTTCCACAGAATTCCACAGAGAGCTTCTGCAGAGATAATGCACAGTCTGATTTCACTGTATTGGTATCATTTAACAGCTGAGTAGCAGAGGATTTCACTGATATTTTTTATTATTGTAAAATTTGCAATACTTTGTATTTAGATTTAATTTGGTTTTTTTCCTATTCATAAGATGCACCTTCCAACATTCAAAAGGAAGCACTCTAGATGGCACTGTCCTGGCAATCTCAACAGAGGACAAAGATTGACTGAATAAGCATGGGGAATGCTCTGTTTTGTAAAGATGCCTAGCAAAATGCCTCAGAGCTTTATCTGCTGCTGATAGTTTCAACTCTTGTCCCTGGTTTTAGGTTGTTGATACAAGAATTTGATCTCTCCAGATACTTACATAACATCTCAACCTGATTCCTTTAGTAAAAATACCCTAATCTCTTCAAATATCTCCCACAGCAGCTCAAAGTATATTATTCATTTTCTGGAGTTTGGAATGTTCTACCAGCTGAGAATTTGAATCTATTCAGCAGAATGTAGTTTGTTGCAAGGACTCTCTGAATATTCAAATATACTATGAAATGTCATTAATAAAAAATACCACAGGCTTGTGAAAAAGAAGAAAAGCAGTTATTCAGATTCACTATGTCTCAGTGCTGTGAACTTTCTCTAAAGACATTTCTGCATAGAAAATGGTTTAACAAGTCAGAGCTTTCAAAGGACAATGAAGGGATCTGCTCTGATCTCCCATGGCATTTGTGTACATGGACATTCTGCTCAGGAGAACAAACTGAGGATCTATAGGAAAACAATGTAATTGTTTCTTACATTGTCTGTTACCTAGTTAGCATTTCTTGTTTTGCTTATCACACTAATTTTCTGTGTCTGTTGTTTTAATTGGGTAGCAATTTCTTGGGTTGGATCTTGGGTTTTTCAATGTGTTTCTGCAAAGTGTAGTTCAACTTAGTCACTGTGGCCTTTGTGTTTTGTCTCCCATTACTGATAGCAATGTCTTGCTACTGATGAGGATAAATTTTTTCCTGGTGTGGCTGTCTTCAACTTTATGGTCAGTAGGAATTTGGAGGCATCTGACTAGTTCCAAAATAAACACAAATATTGTCAGAACTAGGGTGGAGTACTTGACTAACCTTATAGTCTAGAATACCAGAAAGATCAAGTTTTCAGCCTACAGAAGTTCTTTATATAGTGTGCTCTGTGGCAAGAAGCACTGTGTCAGTAGGTGGAGAGGGGAAATGTTAGAACATTTGTTACATGCTGATTAATTGCTGTCAAGTGTTGCATTTAAAACAAGATCTGTTTTTTTTAAAAAATCTGATCTGGTAGTTTGACCACAGACCAAACATGAGCAATGCCTACAATTGTTTGGGTATTGATGTCCTAAAAACTCCCTGAGTGAGGAGCAGCCTTGAGAAACTCACAGAGTAAGAAGACATGAAAGGCTGAGTTTGGAAGGGACTCATTTTGCACAAAAGACTGAAATAATAGATGAAGAGATGTTACTGGAACCACATATTATTTTTTTCAGCTGTCATACAATTGACATGGCTATATGCTATTTATATAGGAGCTAATTAAAAGCTTTCCAAAGTACTGCATGAAAAAATGGGGTCACACATTTTCCTTTCATACAAAAGATTTTTAGCATGGAAGACTGACGTCTCCTGCATATTTCATGAATGTAGTTTCAGAAAACAATGTAGTCAGTGGGAACTTGCATGGAAGATCCAGCAGAACAATTTTTCCTTTGCCTGGAAAGAAAATGGGCCTTTAGAAGAGGGTTCATCTTGCCTATTTTCAGACATCTATATTTGAGATGTCTGCCTTGGGGTGAGATGAACTGACTGTGTGAAGGGAGTGTTTCTTTCTGCTGACTTGAAAAGCAGTGTGGCTGATGTGTGGATGGCTGTGTTTGCACAGGTGAATTCCACTCTGGAGATCTACAGTAAAATGCAGTTCTCTGGCAATGTGTGGAGGAAGAAGAAAACAGATGAGACATGAGACTTTTCAGTGGGGTGTTCTCCTCCCAGTGTCACAGAAATGGGATCCATCCACAGCAATAGATCTATTAATTGTGCAGCCATCCTGGTGACAGGGCTCCCACAAAGACAGGAAAAGCAAAGCAAGGCCAATAGAAAAAGCCCTGAGCAAAGGATACATTTCAGTTAAAGAAACTGTTGGTTATCTTCATGGGACAAGAATTCATCTTAGACTTTTTAAAGAATTTTAAGAGCAAAAATTTCAGTTTTGAGTATAAGAAAAATCAGAACATTGTGTGTGATTCCTACAAAGCAGTAGAGCTTCCATATTTATATAAGGGGATAGAAGCATCAGGATTATATCAATACCTGTTTGAAGAGTACAACCAATAAAGAGATTTTTGAAAGCACCATTAACTCCAAATGGTGAGCAGATTATTAAAACAGATAAAAAAGAGTAGCTGTTCCACAGCAAATCCTTTTATGTAAGCTATGTGTCACTCAGTTATGCCCCACTTGACTGGATAGATTTAAGGAATCAAATAAAAAATTGCTGCTGAGAAATAACTTTCCATTTTGCTTAAAGAAGAAATTTGCTACAGACACATGAGATATTTATGCAGTTACCAAAAGTGTTAAATTTACCAGTTTTCAGGGCTTGAAGTGTAAATTTTAAATATTGTAATTTCTCTTCTGTAACACATGCTGTGCATTAGAGCACAGTCACATTTCAAATTCAAATCTGATACATTGCAGTGAGGACTTGGAGCCACTGTTCTGTTTCACAGACACGGTCTAGGATTTTTCTGTAAGACCTTCAAATTAAAGAAGATGTCATTCAGACTAACAGATGAAAGAGAAATTTTAATTTCCAATTAAGTAGTAATAATAATTTATTGATAATTATAAATAATAAATAATTTTAATATTTTTAATATATTGGTAAGAGACTAGAGGTACTATCCAGCTTCTATGTAAACTGCTCATCTCCAGATATGTAAATGACAGCTGCCAGCTTTGTCTCCCAAACATCAAGTTGCCAAGCATTTTCCTGAAATTGCATAGATTCCACTGATTTCACTAAAATCACTAATAAAATACACAGTATTTCTATTTGTGCAACAAAAATCAAGATCCCACATCCAGTATATAAGAAAATTTTAAAAAATAAAGACTAGCTTTGTTTTGGTAAGTGGCAATGGAAAATGAAAGCAGAAGCAGTATACAGGGCTGGGCTCTTTTTCTACAGCTGTACTGTTACTGATCTGTATAAAACAGATACAGGCCTGCTTCTGCCCAAATCCTTATGGATATTTTTGCTTGTCTTTCTGCAATTTCTGCAATATTTTTTAATTTCTATTCTGTTTTTTAAATCAAAGCTTGAAACAAGCCAAAGTTTTCTGTGCCTGCTTTATCATAGAATTGTTGGCTGATTTCTCAGCTTGATTTGGGTTTAATTTTCTTTCTTTATTTGTGTTGATGTACTTGTGATAACACAATATATAGAACACTCATGTAAGGCCTTCCATAAGCAAAGTTTACTGTCTGGGTTCTGTCTGCAGTTCACAACCACTTGATAATGTTGATTTCTTTTGCATGCATGCAAGGTATGGTGGACATTGCATGTATAAACTCAGAGGCTGGCATGTAATAGATGATGCTTTCAGCTGTTTCATTCACAGTCTTCTGTTTTTAGGAGCTGTGGATGAAAAAGGATAAACCATCTCATATGGAGCTGTGAACTATCACAGCAACTGTGGGGAAGAAACTGGATGTTTTCTAAAAGGATTGTCAGTTATATGCTGTGTTCATACTCATTTTGTCTTTTTCCCTTTTATAAAGGTGTTGGAGATGGAGGAAATGAATTAGGAATGGGCAAAGTAAAAGACGCTGTAAAGAAGCACATAAAAAATGGAGATGTTATAGCCTGTGATGTTGAAGCTGATTTTACTGTTGTAGCTGGTAAGGGATTTTTCGGTGGGGTGGGAGAGTAGCTGATGTTTGAGAATAGAATTAACAAGGAGTCATTTGTCTTTCCAAGTCATTTTTATTGGCCCTTTCCAAGTCATCCTCAGCAAACTGATCTATCTCTGTATTATGTGCATTTTCTGAAGAGTTAAGCACCTGTTGCTTCAGAAGAACTGACTGAAAATTGAGAATGTTCCATGAGAAAAGTGTGTTTAATTGGAAATTGTTGGGCAAATCCTGAGTATTCTTGAAAAAACATACATTATATAAAATCATAGAACCATGGAATCCTAGAGTGGTTTGGGTTGGAAGGGACCTTGAAGGTCATCTAGTTCCTACTCCCTCTGCCATGGACAGGAAACTTTTCACTAGACCAGATTACTCAATAACAAATATTAATAAGGAAGCCTGCAGAAGTGATCTATGTGGGAATTGTAACGTCAGTGCACATACAAATGTTCAGTATGATTGATAAATTCTGTTTAGGGTGTGCCTCTATCAGGCATAAATTAGTCATATTGCCCCTTTACAAAGAGAGACGTTCTTTCAATAATCACTCAAGGACAAATGTATGTTCTTAATGTTCTTGGTGTTCAACAGAAATTGAATGTTATAGTTAAAATTCTGTTTTACACCAGCATGAAACAAAATATACAGTGAGAGGGAAATGTTCAGCAAGGACCAGCTTGTGCCCTGGGTGGTCTGTATGGGGCCCAGGTTTCTCCGTTCCTAACCCGGGCACCGCTGCCCCGCTCTGCGCGCTGAGTCGGTGCAGTTTGGTTTCACAGTTTCCCTCTTTGCAGGGGTCTCTAACTGGGGTGGCTACGCCCTGGCCTGTGCTCTGTCTGTGCTGCGCTGCTGTGACACCCACGACCGATACCTGCGCAGGGCGCTGGGCCCCCGGCGGCCCCGCGGGCGGCCCTGGCTGCCGGCGCTGCCCTCCGTGCCCAAGGTGAGCCCGGCCCGCGGGGCTGCCCTCGCCGGGGGCGCCGGGGACATTGCAAATGGAAATCCTCCAATCTGAGTGTAGTCATGTCCTGTAGCTTCAAGCAGAAGACAGTGCTACAATTTCATGGGCAATGCTAGAAATCCTTGTATTGAGATACGGGGATTAAAATTCCCTGTTTGCTTCCTTAGCGTCATTCATTGTCGCGGTCTGCGATCCCGGCTGGCGACGAATCGGGGGGCGACAGTCCCCCAGGAGCTCTGCAGATCCTGGTTATCGCTGGGTTCGGCGCAGAGAACAAAGGACAGCAGCACGGGCCTTTGGGGTAGACTTGGATGTTTATTCTGAACTCCCAAAAGACCCTTGCCACACATGTGCAAAGGCTCTTATACAGAGATAAATGACTGTGGGAGGGCACAGTTTTACAAACCAATAGTGTAATAGATGGAAAATACAAAAAGGTGTCAGTCAATTACAAAGGTCAACGTGAGTGGACAGGAAAGGGGAGAAGGTCAGATGTCCCAATGGAGGGTCGAGTTTTGGGTGAACTCCCGCCCACCCAGGGGGTTGGACTCTTTTCAGATTGGGCAGGGGTAAACTGACAAGGAAGGTACTGGAACAGCCGGGGGGAAGGTACATGAAAAACTCTGATCAGTTGAAACAAACTAATTATCAAAACACGCACCACAACAATTCATGATTTTATAACCCTCTATTGTAGTGTCCTTTAGATGTCTGCTTCCAAAATCAAAAGTCAGTTCTTATGCAGTGGCCACGCCATACTTCTGATCTTTGTACCTTACTTCTGATCTTTCCACCTTTTCTAGTTTGCTAGCATCTTTCTACAATTAGTTTTGAATGTTTCTAAATTCAAGTTGGAGAAAAACTTGTAGATGAACATTTTAAAATGTGTTTTGACTAATGCAGCTCTGTACAGTGTGATATTCTGGGAATGCAAAGGTTTCAGACTGAGAAAAAATAAAATAACTGAGAGGGGTGAGAAATGACTGTGATCTATGCTTATCCTGCTTAGCACGTGCCTCTATTTTTAACTTGGCAATGGTTTAAAAAAAAGTCTGTCTATACACACACACACACAAAAAATGATTAAATAAGATTTGTTCCACAACTTTGCAATAAATTAGGAACTTCAAAATTCTGCTTTATTAGCAGAGTACCTCTACAGAGATTTGGACAAAGCCATTAAGTGTGTGACCTCCAAGACTGCTAAGCAAAATGCAATCCATCTACCATAGCTACTGCCCAAAACAAAGAAGTTTTTCTCCTGAGATGATAGGACATTCTGCATGAAATTCCAACAAAGCACTTTTTAAGTATTTTAGAGTAGAGCTCACAAATTTTTTTTTAATTCTTGCCATCTCAGTTTTTCATCTAAAGGTCATAGAACTGAAACTGATCCCAACACTTGGCATAGTCATGTAGCTTAACAAAGCTTATATGGCCCTTTTCAGCACAGTCTTTTTATAAAATAGATTAATTAACTTTCAGTTTTCTATATTTTTTCCAGGTGCATCTACTGGGTTTTGACCTTTAAATTATGCATCCTAAAATCACAATTATCAAAATCCCTAGTAATGACATACTGTAATTAAATGCTACATTGTGTACAGGAAAGTCTTCTTGGTTTTGGTTTACTAAGCTATACAGGTGGGAATATTAATGATCCAGTAATGGGCTACTGAAAGTGCATGACTAAAATCTATTGAGATAAAATTAATGGGAACAGTTTTGTGGAGGAGAGAAAATGACAAAATGTCTGACAAGAAAATATTATATCTTTAATTATAAATCACACAACAATAAAAAGTGCAGAAGATTAAATATATTAGTATTCACATACTCCATTAGTATAAAAAATCAGACCATTTATGTTTATATGGCTACTTTCTGCAAAATTCAGCTTCATTTAATGCTATAATAATTATCCTAATGAGATAGAGAGTGACACCACACAGATCCATCTCGGTGTTTATGTTTGTGATTGTAATTGGAACGAGGACATTTGAAGGAGTCCCTTAGCACCAGACAGCTTTCTTATAAAGTGCTTTATTTTCCTTCAAAAAATGGCACTTCCGTGAATGCTGCAGGTCATAATTACTGAGTGAAGACTTCCCCTGAAACACCAACGTTGTTTCCCTGCAGTGCCAGGATTGCCAAACCCCAGAAGTGCAGAGCTCTCCCTTCCCACTGAACAGCAATCTGCCACTGTCCTCACTCCATGGGTGAGCCTTTGCACTCGAGAGGTGCTGCAAAGCATTTGTTCCGTGTGAGAGCTGAAGGAACAGGAGACAACTGGAGCTCAACAATCTTTGCTTACCTTTACCTTTGCTTACCTAATAATTTGGTTATGGTATTGGCTTGTTTTTTCAGTTGTTCATAGTACTTTTACACCAAAGTGACTGCAATGAAATGAATTCATTCATACATATCCTAATGTAGCTAATGCTCAACATCCTACAGTCAACTCTGAGTTTCGTTGCATCTCACAAACAGGTTCACATATCAAGCATTTGTTCTTTTACTGAACTCTTTATTAATGGCAACATATTATCTGTATAGTTGTTTTTTTTAATTATTACCCATAAGAATATGAATTATATTATAAATATACAAAGGTGTGACCTGTTTTTAGTGTGCTTTATTAGCTTTGTCATTCCTAGGGAAGTTTTCCCCCTTGAATAAAGCACAAACTAGCAAGATATTTTTCTATTAATTTGATTATTTTTTCCAGTTACCCCACTCCCAACATAATTATTTACTAAAGAGAGAATTGTGGTCAAATGGCAGCACAAACTATTCATATTAGAGATTACATTTTGTATATGCAATTTAGGTGTCTTTTTTGTGACAGGAGAGATCTCCTTTGCCCTTTTGCATTTAGATACACTCAGTGCTAAGAGAAACCTCTGTTGTGCACAAAGAACCGTTGTATATTTTTGCATTTATGTATATGATCATTCATATGANTAATTAATACCTATAAGAATATGAATTATATTATAAATATATAAAGGTGTGACATTTTTAGTGTGCTTTATTAGCTTTGTCATTCCTAGGGAAGTTTTCCCCCTTGAATAAAGCACAAACTAGCAAGATATTTTTCTATTAATTTGATTATTTTTTCCAGTTACCCCACTCCCAACATAATAATTTACTAAAGAGAGAACTGTGGTCAAATGGCAGCACAAACTATTCATATTAGAGATTACATTTTGTATATGCAATTTAGGTGTCTTTTTTGTGACAGGAGAGATCTCCTTTGCCCTTTTGCATTTAGATACACTCAGTGCTAAGAGAAACCTCTGTTGTGCACAAAGAACCGTTGTATATTTTTGCATTTATGTATATGATCATTCATATGATATAAACTGATGTTTATTTATAATTTTATAAATTATAAAGTAGCAAATTTTGTGCTACTTAATGTATCCAGATAATTTCCTTAAATAGCTGTGTCACTGCTGACACCATGTAACTATGCATATTTTTCCTTTAGTACAAAACCAGGGCCTCATTTAATTTTGTTGCAGCTAAGAATTAGGATATTTTGCCAGGAAATAAAAGACAGATCTTTAGAAAGTGCATTCAGACAGCAGGTTACAAAATTAAACTGAATTGATCATGCAGGGCATGCTTTGCTTCATTCAGAAATTATTATATTTAGCCATGAACTGTGTTAGGTAAAGTACCACCATGTTGTGTCTCAATTCAGATCTACAGCTACTGTATTCTTTGTGGTTTAGAAGTGTTCCTAGAAAAAGTCCTAACATTTGATAAGAGAAAATTAGATATTTTAACATCATAATTTTTTTTCCATCCTTCATTTGTGTCCAGAAGATAAAGAACTTTGCAAGAGGTTATTTTATGGTAATGTCAAACAAGGAGTGTTAAAACCTGAAGAACTCTTTCTCAAGGACACTGGCAGGATTGTTGCAGTAGAAATTTCCATGGAAATGGAAATGGCACCGTAGACAAAGACCAGAAAGGACATTCCTAGTAAAGAAAGGGAAGAAAAGATAGATAGGTGAGTGTTTCAAGGTCTTATGGAACCTATCACAGGGTTGGCATAGGGGAAGCTAAAAAGTGACTAGGGTTTTAGTTTTCTTAGATTTTTATTAACAGAATTCAAGGAATAAATTCTCACTATAGTAAATGCTAAGAACCAGGAAGTTTTACTGTGTATATTTTATGACAAATGAAAAGCAGAGCAGTTTATGCCAGGCATACATCCAGTTGAAACCAGATCTTCAAATTTCACTCTTCCCTTTTTCTTCACAGCTCATTTTATCCCATCTTTTCATTCCACAATACTAACTGGCCTGTAGCTCACAAAAAAGGATTTTGTTCCCTCTGTGTACTTTTACAGCTCAACTTGGAACACAGTTTGTTATCTGCTTATATTAGTTAAGCAAGAAAATAAATGTAGTTCTAAACAAAGCATATGCCAGTTCAGAGCACGCCAAGGAAGCACAATTTCTGAGGTTGTCTTCTCCCCACTCCTTCCCTAAGCAACCAGAATTCTCATAAGATCAATAATGAAAGGGAAGAGAGGGCCAAACACACACAGAGATCAGAGAAGCTGCAGGAAAGGAAAGTGACTGTGCAGCCTATCCAGGTGCTCCCTGTAACCTTTTTTCTTGGTGCATCCTCTTTTCCTTCTGTTCTTTTTCTATAAAAATGCAGCTGCACCCAGCTGCCTTGCCGGGGAAACCACAGATGGATTTTTGAGATACTTTGGGTGGAGGTTCCTCTGATTCTGATTTGTGCAATATAGGAACTTGAAACCAGGCAAAAAATTATGTTTCAGAATTGACACTAATGTTCTGTTTGAGGCAGTGTGGAGAAAAATAATATTCAGTGATTAAATAGCAGTGAGGATTATAAACCATCCGACACTCCCTGAGCTCTAGATGCTAAGCATATTCTTGCTTAGTACTTGCAAGCTGATGGCAAAATAAATATGGAGGATATGGTCAGTCTCTTCCAGAATTAAAATGAAGATCTTGATGACTGCTTTTGTCTGATTCAGAATTCTAATTATATTCTGTTTCTTTGTTTTTCAAGGAAGAAAAGCTTCTGAAAACCCTTGTGCAGCTTGGGGTCCGCAGTGGCAAAACTGCCAGTCTAGAGATGGAAGTGGATGGGCTGCCCTTCTACAACGTCCACTCACTTATGATTGAGAAGCTGCTGCAGGAAGCCCAGCAGTGACTGCCCCTAATGATTTCTGCATCAAGAGTTGCTCTCATGCCATTTCCTTATTCTCGAGGCTCTCACAAGGTGTAAAAGATGGAAAAAAGGTGACTTTTTATCTCTGGTGTCTTGACCACACACAGGCTTTCATTGTTATCCTTACAACATCTCTGTGAAACAAGAAGAGGATATCATCCACTTTGTCTACCTTTCTTTTCTGTAATTTTATAATGGTAAATTAATATTAAATTATATTATATAATAAGAGGTGATCTGGCTTTTACAAAGAAAGCATGAAATTACCATGAGATATTATTATACTGCTGTTCTTGTTTTACTAAGAACTGCATAACTGCAACAAGAAGTAAATCCTGGAGGAACTTGGATTTAAAAATACTTGTGATGAGGAAAACAGCTACAGTAGAGAGGGAAGATTCAAAACCAAACTGCAGTGTTACAGTAGTGAGAGCTCCACTGCACCCTTCCTGTAGCCCCTTTAACACTGTGTTCTTGTGGTGGGGGATTGTTTGTGGAAGTGTGAGGAGATAAGGAGAAAATTTTAACTGAGCTAATGAAAATAAGGGCAGCACTGCAGATCTGTGTAAAAGGGTTGGCTGTGCCATTAACCTCTGCCATCTTAGTAGTTTGCCTCTTAGATATTTTCCACTGTAGGGGTAATAGAGAAAAGTTGCAAACATTTCAGAGTATGTTGTTGTTACAAAGAAATCAATCGAATACAAAAATAATTATTAAAATTAATTATTAGAAAATAAAGTATGACTAGACATGAATAAACATTGTCATTCAGTATGAAATAACACTATGTAAATAAACTTTTACATGAATTCCTGTTGTAGAAATTCAGCTCCTGACAAGCCCAAGTGAAATTAAATTCTATCCCATAGGATTACTGACACTGAAGCAGTCCATGCCAAATGGCTGTGAACTGTGCCCATCTTTTGTCATTTAAAGCTGTGATTTTACCTTAACTCCAGGTGAGTGTCAGGACTGAAGCTGTGCTGGCTGTCAGCCCCTGCAGCAGAGGAGGGGGGTGCATTTGACACCACCTCTGGTGCACTGGTTCTTTATCAGTCATAAATGGAAGTTGCCTTATTTGGACTTCCAGCAGTGAGGACACTTTATATCTCTTTTCCTTCCTGGCAGGTGAGTTTTATTTTCTGTCTTCAATGGAAGACAAACACCTTAATTTCATACCACAAACACCAGCATATTTTGAACATCAATCTCCTGAAGTCCCTGAGGATACAGAGCCTTTAAAGATGTAAAATAGTTGAACACATGACAGAAAGAAATCTTAATGCCAGACTTCTGCTAGACATTCAGGTTCACCAAGATACTAATGTTTATTTTCTAGATCAGTCATTTTTTTAGGTTCATTTTATCTAAAAACTTCTCAAAGATTTTTTCTAGATAAATATCTTAGAAGTTTCACAATTAGAAAATATCTCCTTTAGAAGTCTCCAGACTCTCCAAACTATAAGTATTGAGTAAAATATTTTGTATGAATGCTTGAACTTTTTGCCAAAGCCAGTAACCCTGCAGGATGGCATATGTTCACTGCTGCACAGAACTAACAGAATTAAATTGGCATCATTTTAAAAGAAGCAGCTGATTTTATTCTCTCTGTGCTACTGGCATATTAGACTAACAGGTGCAACGTATATTTCCAAGCACTAACTTTTGTCAAAAAAAATTCATTTAGTGAGCTTTTGCTCTTTTTTCCCCCAAAATACAAGTCTTAACAGTCAGTTTTCATTAAGAAATACAAAAACTAATAATTTATTTCTCTTTTTCTCTAATGTGTGCTTTTTAAATGCCTTCTTTTGTGCAGTTCCAAGCATGGCATTTACTTTGTTAGCATGTGTAGCTTGTGTCTAGCAACCTTAGTCAAAACAGATTCACTCAAGGGTCCTGCTGAGGTGGAAGGAAAAGCTCTGAGTGGGAGTTACCTTCCTGCTATATTGGTTACAGTTCTGCAGCCTAAGCCAAACAGTTACAGTACAGAAAGAACTGAGATTGGAATATTTGCCTTTAAGAAAAAAAAGGGGAAAGAAGAAAAAAGTCCCCCCTTTCTGTTGCAGGTTAGCAGGTTAAGTGCTGAGAACTGTAGCAGAATGCTGCGCTGTGTTACACAAGTTTCCATCTGATTTTAAACTGCAGCAGCTGACCAAAGCTGACCACATCAAAGTACCAACTCAAATGAGCCTTAATCCCTCAGATGACAATTCCATGTAGTACAGCATGCTCTGCATTCCAGTTGTCTAATTTATAAACAGCATGGGGAACTGTAAAGGAGCAATGCATAAACACAACAACAAATATTTAATCCTAGAACAAACCACGTGTGTCTGGCAGCCTGACAGGTCCTGAGGGTCCCAGGAGTTGGTGCTTAGCAATGTACAAGCTCAGCACTACAGCAGTTGGGAGGGAGTCCCTGCCTTATGATCCCCTTGGAATATACAGCAGATGAGATGAAAGATCAGGACAAAATAAAGCTAAACAGTGCTAATAGTCAGGAGAAAAAAATGCAGATGTAAGGTAATTAATCCAGCTGAGTGGTCGAAGTATAAAGAAATGTAAAACAATTAAACAAACCAAATGTTAACCTAAGCAAACCTAATCCCCTCTTGGGACTGGGGACATGAATCCTTTCTACAAGAGGAGGGAGGAGAGAATCTGTAGTCTCACAAATAGAAATTGTAGGCCAAAGCTAAGAGATAGTTATTTCGAACATAGTGTGAAAAAATATAAAAGGAAAATTATAAAAACATTCTTTATTAAACACATCCACTAATTATATCCAATATTACACTCTCAAGGTGGTTTCCAAAGAACTGTTAGACCATATTCCTTTTGGAGTCTAGTAACAAGCAAGGCTGTGGTACAGTGACATATTCAGATAGCAGGAGCAGACCATCTGTCTAGACGACCTTTTGACTCAAAAGCGAACCAAAGAAACAAAACTGATTATAGTGCTGGAAGTTTTCAGCTCGGGGTTGCAGAGAGAGAGGTGTTTCAAGGAAGCGCTCACAGCAGAGGATTGAAAGGACAAGGCAACATTCATGGTGCAACAGCTACAGGTACAAGGTGTGATGAGCAGAACACGAAGAAGAATCACACAGGATTCATTAGTGGAACAAAAAACCCCAAAACAGCCTAGAGAGGAGGTGGTGGTAGAAACAGTACTGTGGAGCACAACTCCCATGTCTTTAAAAGCCATTATTCTCCACTTAGTCCTATATATTGTTTCTGTCTAAACCAGGACACAGGTCATTCATACATCATATTTTTGATACTGCATTTACTGAACAATGACCAAAGCCTAAACTACATTATCTGTGGGCAAAACCAGAATTTAAACAGAATTCATTCTACAGTTTCCCTGACAAATGCATTGTTATTAAATTGCCTGCCTGGTCTGTGCTGCACAAGATACACAAATTGCAAAGGACACAATCAAAACCTTAGCAAGGTGCAGTAGAATTTAGATGAAAATAAATATTCTTGGATACAGTGACTCAGAGAAACACATGGGATCAAAGTGCCTTGTGAACTACCAACCTCTTGTTCTCTTCCAAGTCAGCAAACCAAGTTATTGACACCCACTAGAGCCCAGAGTCTCATACTTCTGGAAGTCTCTAGGAGCTTTACAATGAGGTTTAAGAGTCTGAGATTCAACAGTCAAATAACAGCCTGAAGGTCTCAGAAGGTGCCGAGTTCCTTGTGCATGCTGTCCCATAATGTCTCACACTATCGGAATGATTGCTTTAGGAATCTGGTTCTGGCATGGTCTCTGCAGGCTTTGAAACTGCCAGAAGGAGAAGTTATTTCAGAGAGTTATAGAGAGGTTGCAGAAGTGTTTTGGTTTTTTTTTCTTTTTAAAGGCATATATGGGGACATTTAATTTTTTCTGTCTCTTACCTTTCCAACAGATGATGATAGCTTGTAGAGAATTACCTTCTCTAGATGCTACAGGGGCAAACAGAAAGCAGCTAAAGATGAGTTCACCAGAACTACACACCATTGAGTACTGTCTTATTCCAGTCAATGCAGTCATCAAGACAAACAGGTTTTAAGTGGTAGCACAACAACAGATATGTGATTATAACTGAACTGACGTAGCACAGATTTTCCTCACTATTGCCAGGGTCCAAGCACCTCCAGAAACAGCTTCACTGTACAGCACTGCTCATAAGCCAAACACCTTCACTGTACAGCACTGCTCATAAGCCTTTGGGAGGTCACACTGTTGTAATACATGAATAATTCAGACAGATACACAAACATGGCCATAGCTGCAGATGTAGGATTAAGGTCCTTTTGATTAATGCTGTAGGCTGTCTACATTAGTTGTAAAGCAG
The DNA here is from genome assembly GCA_013397295.1 of Polioptila caerulea. Classification (NCBI taxonomy): domain Eukaryota; kingdom Metazoa; phylum Chordata; class Aves; order Passeriformes; family Certhiidae; genus Polioptila; species Polioptila caerulea. Next base: position 381,995 of record VYXF01004971.1, read on the forward strand.
TCCTTCATTCCAGCACCATCAAGTGGTATTTGTAATAACCCTGGTTGTTCTTCATGCTGTGTTCTGTTGGGAGGTTCAGTAGTGTTCAGTGGATAGGATTCCTTCGTCTCAGTACTCAGATGGCCTAAACAGGTTAGACAAGAGTCTCTTATCTTGACAAAGCTCTGGTAAGTGCTTTCACTGGAAAAGCAGTACAATACTGGGTCAGCAACACAGTTAAAAGTAGTTAACAGGAGAGAAATATGGTAAACATTAAATATTTTCTCAGCAAATGAGCAGTTGTTCTCCAACAAACTACGAACTACGAGTAGGATGTGGTATGGCCCAAAGCAGACTAAAAATATGAAAACAGTGCTTGAAACCAGTCTTTTAATTTGGATTTTCTTCTTCTTTTGTGTGCCGGGACTCTTGTGGACAACTCGTAAAATCCCACAGTAGGAGAAGGCCAGCAGAAAGAAGGGGAAGAGGAAGCCAGCAGAGAAGCGGTAGTAATTGACATTGTGCTCCCATTTCTTGATGGGGTAATGCTCAAAGCACACCAAGTGGCTCTCAGCATCCATACTGATCTCCCCGTGTGTGAAGACAAAGCTGCATGTCATAACTTCTTTGGCCCAGATGATGATGCTCACAATGGCAGCAGCCTTCATGGTGCGAAAGCGCTGGAAGCGGAAGGGGTGCACCACGGCCAGGTAGCGGTCGATGGAGATGCAGCACAGGAAGCCCACGCTGATGTAGATATTCTCATACAGGATGATGCCACAGACTTTGCACAGCAGCTCATCGTAGGTCCAGTTGTCATGCTGTAAAGCATACTGAAGCCAAAAAGGCAAAGAAAATATGTACAGCAGGTCTGCTATAGTCAAATTACAAAGGTAGATACCTAATTCATTTTTAGCTCTGATCTGTAAATACCCATAGTACAGTGACAGGCAGTTAGCTGGCAAGCCTAATATAAACACAAATATGTACACCACAGGGGATAATGTCTCGTGGATATCATGATTAATATTGCACTTCTCAGTCACATTCTCTGTGAAATTCACCATCTTCTACTTCTCCCTGTGTATCACTCATCAGGGTGTATGTGCGACTTAATCACATTCAGTTTTCATGGAGAGTTTATTTCTTCCACAAACCTCTAGGCTGAAGTGATGGCTTGCTGCAGGATGTTAACAACCTGAAGATAAAACACAAGGAAATCTTTAGAAGGGACACAATTGTTAAACATACAGTACACTTTTCAGAAAGCTGTCTTTTCCTAGCCCTAAGTCTTTGATAAAGATAAAGCCTGTCTGGGAAATCAAGATTCACATAACTCCTAGTACATTACAGAAAAGCACCAGAAAATTATGTGATCCAGAATCACAAAGCAAACTACAAATATTTGTTATTTTAGCTTTGGAGAGATCTAAAATGTGAAGAAATATCATCTCTGGTTTACAGATGGGCAGAAAAGCAGTAATCAGATTTGTCTACGAAGGAAAAAGTGTCTCTGGTAAACCGGCAGTCCACACAGACTTCTTTAGAGAATGTAGGATGCACAAAACTCTTGGTTATTAATTTCCATTCCTTAAATTTTCCTTTATATACAAGATACAATATAATATGCAGTTCAATTCAGCAGGATAAAAAAAAAAAAAAAA
>VYXF01004971.1:383675-405334 GCA_013397295.1 Polioptila caerulea
AAAAAAAAAAAAAGGGGAATTTTTAGCACTCTCTCTTACAGTTACTTGTAAAAACCATCCTTAAAGCAAGACGTCTTCCTCTGCTGGAAGGACATGGTGAAACTCTGGTACAGTGCATTGCCATGGTCTCTGTTCTACAGGATATGATATAAAATATTCTTTATTTCCCATCAACTCCCAAACCCATACATTTATAACTTATACATTTGTATCCTTCCTTTTCATCTTCCCTGAATATGTGTAATTGTTTTCACCTGAAGAATCTGGTATAACCCAAACAACATACCCATAGCAGCCACTGCGAAGCTATGCTATGCTGAACTACACTGTAGCTATTTAATACACAAAAAAGCACTGCTGACAATGGGTTAGCACTCAGTTCTACTAGGTCAAGCCTGGACCCAGCTCACAGTGATGAAACCCTTGACTAAACAATGAAATACCCCATTCAGCATTTTATCACCTCATGATATATTCACATGGGCACAGGTGCTCAGCACTGGAGAACAGCAGGGCAAACTGTGCCTAGTCTGAGGGGAATGCATGTTTAACCTGGTGGTGCAGAACAGCAAGACTGTATTTCTTCCAGTCTCTCCTCAGAAAATTCAGAGATGCTGGGTATACCTTTGTAAGGTAAACAATTTTTGTACTTCTTTCACAGCTTCAGATACTATGGATTCAAAGGAGGCACTATCCAAAGACAAAGATAAGGCCTTGCTGCTTTTCCCTGTTTGCTAGGCTAATTAGCATTTTTGTCATCATCTTCTGTCCTGTCTAGGAACATAAAATTTCTTCCAAGGCAACCCTTACAAAAACATGACCACACTACAGTAAAATTATTGTCAGCTTTAGCATTTGGGGATGTTACTGTCAAATAATTCTTTTAATACATGTTATTGGGTTTTTTTCTAATAGTGACAAGCTTTACTCCTGTAGAAACTGGAAACAAAATCACTTGCTTGAAGCCAGAAAAGAAATTCTTGGCTGAAATAAGTAATCAAACCTGCAAAGAATTGCATTTTTTAGCTTCAACCAGCATATTTCCACAGAATTCACAGCAAACGCATACAAATAAGAACTGGGAGATGGTTTTCACTCCTTTACTTTTACTTTTTCTTTCCAACTGAGAGAACATCAGCCCTGGTTTTGGTGGAAATATTCTTGGGAACTCAGAAAGTCTCAGTCATGAAACAACTGGTCAAGATCAGTTCATCTCCCTCAAAACTTTTAACTCCACCCTCAAATGCAACTTGTGTGAAAGACTGCTCAAGTCTAGCACTCTGCTCTCCTCCACCTCTCAGTCTCAAGCAGCTCCTTTGAGGTTTAAGAGACTCACACTCTCCACTGTGGGTGTCACAATAGTTACAAACTCAGCAGGAGAAATGCTGCTAAAGGGACCCAGTCACAGGTACCTGTGGTTCAGTTTGAAGTTTGCTCCAGGAGATTGCCATAACCTTCCCCTGGAATAAATATGACAATGTTAGCAGTGCTGACATGTACAGCAGAAATCAGTCACTAAAGTTATGTACAAATTTCCCCAAACACTGATACCTAGGGGCTGTTAGCTCCCCTGTAACACTACCCAGTTTCTCCAAGGCTTCATAACCACCATATATCTCTTCCATCTGCAGACAAGAGCAGTGCACAGAAATCTTTGCTGAGGCAGATTTGATAACCTTCTTACCCCAACTCACCTTTTCAATCCAGAGCTCAAGGCCTGAGTTTGTATTTCATAGCATTTCCATGTAATGATTTGGTGACTTTTACACGTAAGGGTTTGCCTGCACAGGATGATTGGCACACCTTATTTATTCTCTAAAACACCTAAAATCTGAGACCTATCATCTTATCTACCAGCACAGTGCCCAGCAAGTGTCCAGCTCCTCTTGATAAGGGCAAATAGTAATTCAAAAGCTGTCGACAGTTTTTAAAACTCAGAACTGTCTTTATGTGTCTAGCACTGAGTTTCATTTAGCATTACCCAGTGAGTCATTATGGATCACAGTAAGAGGAAAAGCAGACGTACTCAACAGCTGCAGTGTTTTTTGAAAATGTTTCTTTTCCTCTAAGAACTCTAAATGTTTTTATCAAATTATGTTCACGTACAGAGAATATAATTCTCTAATAAGTAAAATAATTTCTGCTTAGTTTAAAAGTCTTGCCAGAATGCAGAATGTGAAGGAGGCAGAAAAAGTCTCATTGATACAATATTATGCTAATATAATATACATTTATGATTACAGCCATATTTGCTGCTCCTGGAAGAAATGCTGGAGTAGGCTGTTTGAAGGGGCAGGAAGAGAAGGCTGGTGGTAACAAATCTCTTTGCATTGTGCTAAGAAACCCTCCCCAGTTTCAAAGATGGGTATGAAAAAGAAAGATCCATGTTCTTGTGCAATAGCTGTCTTTCACTGCTGTTCTGGTCAGTGGCAACAGTGAGCCGGGAAATCCTTCCCTTGTTTTGGCCTCTTCAGTGTGTGGGCTCTGGGCCACGTTTGTACCTTTGACTTCTCACACCTGGCTAAGGATGGACTCGGCAGCCAAATGGAAATACAGAGGCAGTGCAACTTTTCCCCAGCACCAGGGACACTAAATATGGCTCTGCACCAGCCAGAGAGTAAAGCTGTCGGGTTTTTTCAACAAACCTGGTATCAAAGGACTGCACCAGCAGGTTTAAACAAACGGGTGTGGAAGAGCTCGCTCTGTTATTAAGAACATATGACACAATACTTCACAAGCTGTCTGAAAAAGTGGAAAATGAAGGAAAGTTGATGCAGGGTATAGAAGAGAAAAGACAAATAACTCCCCCATTACTTATTGGCCACATCTGGATAAAGAGAGGAGAAAAATTTACGAAGTTATTCTATGAAAAACATCTAGGGTGCAGACAATGATAAAGCTGAAAGCAGTTATGAACAGCAACACAGAGGCATTTCTTTTAGACAGCTTCAATATGGATACAGTGAAGCTGTGTGACTTTTTTGGTTTTTGTCATAGTTTATGTAACACCTTAAGTATCCCAAGTCTGTAGTCATTTTGAGGCAATATTTCTCTCTCCTATATGCCCACATCTTTTAGATGATACCCATCTAAGCCTAAGTCTTGGCAATAAATTAGAAGACTCTCTCCATCTACATGAGTGCCAAACAATTCTCTTGTTCCTGGATTAAAAATAAAGCCAAGTATCCCAGAGCTTCAGAAAGCCTCACTTTTTCACGGCTTAAACAAGCCAACTTTATTACTCATTGGAGAGTTCAACAGCAGTTCTTTTCTTTCCCAGCTCCTTTGTGCCTTAGCTGTTGACAAACACAACTTGCCATTGCACCATGAGCCATGGGGCAGCTTGTGTGTTAAGCCCTGCCTGCTGGCAATGGCACAGGAAGCAGCCAGAGCCACTGGCAGTAACAGCCAGAGCCACTGGCAGTAACAGCCTCCACCTTGGACTAAGTAGCTGCAGGGAGCCCAGGTGGGTCTTTTCAGTTTCAGTGAACACTGCTATAATTTTCATTGTAAGAAATCTGTCTGCAACTAGGTCTACATATTTTTTTGGCAGAGACAAATGGGACTGCAGCAAAGGACTTCTTTGCTGGAATTTGCCACCGTTGTGCACCCAGCTTGTCTCGTCCACAAAGCACCCACTTCCATTAACTGGGAGTGCAACCTGCTTGTGTGCCCACATGGTCTCTTGCTATTTAATCTGTCCTTGCACCTGTCATAAAGTGCAGACAGGCCTGAGTCACTCGGCTGTCACTGCAGGACTTGAACTGTCCTGCATATCTTGGAATCAGAAACCCAGGGTGGTTTCAGTTTAGGATTTGGTTCAGGTCATTATCTACACAAACCCCTTCCCTTAAATTCATATGCTAAGCTTCCTTCAACACTTGCAGGTTTGTCAGATTGTTTGATCCTGTTTCACAAAGCCTGGAATCATAAGGTCAGAGAAGAAGGCAGGGAAGCAATGAGCAGCAGAAGAGACTAGGAACTGGTTGAACAACATCAAATGGGCAGGAAAGGAAACTTACCCTTATAGCAAGTTTGAGGCAAAAAAAAAAGTAGAAGAAAGTAGAAATTTGGGTGCACCATCAAGTATGAAGAAATGGCACAATGATATTTGGGTTTAATCAGAAGAATTACGACACAAAAGGTGGAGCTGTTGGAGCAGGTCCAGAGGAAGGTCGCAGAAATGACAAGAGGAGTGGAGCACGTCTCCTGTGAGGAAGGGATGAGAAAGTTGGAGTAGTTCAGCCTGGAGAAGAGAAGGCTCTGGGAACACCTTGTTGCAGCTTTTCAGTACCTAAAGGGGCCTCACAGGAAACATGGGGACAGAGTTTTAATAGGACTTGTAGCAACAGGACAAGGGGCAATGGTTTTAAACTGCCAGAGGGTAGGGTCAGACTACATGCAAGGATGAATATTTTTATGATGAGGGTGATAAAACATTAGCCCAGGTTGCCCAGAAAGGTGATGGATGCCCCATCCCTGGAAACATTCAGGGTCAGGTTTGATGGTGCTCTGAGCAACCTGGTCGAGTTGAAGATGCCCCTGATCATTGCAGAAGAGTTGGAATAGATGGTCCTAAAGGCCCCTTCCAAACCAGACCTTTCTGATTCTAGAAGGCCATCAAGTAGAAAGAGCCATTAAAGGAAATTAAAGATATTTCTATTAACAGGATAAGTAAAGGAAAAGAAACACAAACATAAACGAAGTACAAACACAAATACATATATTTTTATAATATGGAATTTATATAACATATGTTTATATGGTATATAAGTATTTATATACAGATAGCTGAAATATTTGCTGTTGTTTTTTATTCCAATCTTTAGAACCAGAATAGTTAACCAGGGTCTAACAAAACTATTTTTAACAATAGGATGGGGGCATAGAAGAGGCTAGATCAGCAAAGGCTAACAGATATTTTAAAAAACTACATGCACTCCAGGGGATTTAGTTACAGCAATTAGTGAATTATTGCTGATAATGTTTCAGAAATTATGACCAATTGGAGTAAAACAGACATAACACTTTTTTTTGTGAAAAAGAGGAGTCAAATTGAGCTTCTAAACTAAGGTAATTTACATCCATGCACAATCCATAATTCACAATTCAGTGTTAGTAACTTGCAAGTGGATTTTACTAACGTGAACCTCTGAGCACAATAATTGTTACTCTGTGTATCTGTTTCAGTTGAAGGGAACTGTAGAAGTGTTTTGTAAATTATGAATAACTTTACTTTTGTCATTATCATATGATTCGTCTTATAAACCTATTGTCAAAGAAGGAAGTCGGCAACATTTTTTTCAGAATCCACATAAACAAAAGTCTAATTAGTCATCAATGCCCAATTTTTCCTAACATGGACATGCAATTTTTTACAGTCTTGAGTAAATAATTCCATTTGCTCCATCTTTTGATATTCTGGGAATTCCATGTTCTGTTTCTATACCTTTCCATTTCAGGTCTTTATGACTTTGGACTTCTTTGTTGATGCCTGCACATATAAAGGGCAACTTGAGATGAAGGGCAAGGGAGGCAGGTCGGATAATTAGCACAGTTAGTCCAATATCATAGAATCATAGAATCATAGAATCGTAGAATGGTTTGGAGTGGAAGGGACCTTAAAAATCATCTCATTCCAACCATGGGCAGGACCAGCTTCCACTAGACCAGGTTGCTCAAAGCCCCAAACAGCTTGACCTTGAACACTTTCAGGAATGGGGCATCAGACTAGTATCTGTAAAGCTCTGCTGGCTGTCCCAAAGCACCTCCCTGTCCTTGATGTGCCTTAGCACAGTGTCTAGGAGGATCAGTTCTGTGATCTTCCCCAGGCACAGAGGTGATGCTAACACCCAGGTAGTACCCAGGGTCTGCCTTTCTATCCTTTTTAAAGATGGTCCCATGTTTCTGTTTTTCCAGTCACCTGGGACTTCTGACTGCCATAACTGCTCAAATATCATGGACAGTAGCTTGGCACATACATCTGCACATTCCCTCAGACTACTCGTTCTATCTCACATATACTTCTTATTCTTTATCTAGGATTAGGGCCTTTTTACCTCATGTTAGGTCTGAAAAACTGGTTGAGCACAAGAAAGAGCTGAAAAAATACTTTGGAAAATCCCTATTAATGGTAATAAGTTCATGCAATGTGCAGTTTCAGGCAAGCAGTCCAAGTAGTATCAGGGAGGTGAATCACAGCTGAAATTAGTCATGCTATAGCTGCCTCAAAGCTTTAAAAAATGACCCTCATTTGCCCCCCACTTCCTGCTGTTAAAGATCAACCAAGTGGACGACATGACCCTCCAAGTATTACACTACTATGTATACTATAAAAACTATGACTAGTTCCTACCCACAGGGCACATGTTGAAGCTTTGTGTATGACTTGCTTGAATACAGAACAGTGGGTGGAGGAAAACACATCACACCACTTCCTGCAGACATCTTTAATCACTCTATTACTCAGAGAAAAAACTCCAAATATTTCTTTCCCCTGAACTAAAACCTCAACCAAGACAATGTCCCTCTTCCCCACAATCCTCCTTGATACAAAAGCCAAAAAAACATCCTGTCTCTATTGAAGAAGCAGCAGGCAAGTAATAATCAGTCATAGACAACAGAACTTATAACTCCAAACTTTTACTCTAATCCTCATTGAACAGGACAATGCAAGAAAAGCCAAGATTACACAGGTCTTGCTTATTAGAAGCTACAAAAGCCATGATCAACATACAATATTAGTAAGGAACAACGTCTGGAACAACTGTGTTGTAGCCTAGGATTGAGAAATAGGAACTTTACCCTTCTGAGTTAAATGAGTTCTGATTCATTTTACCATCTACAGCCTTGGGGAAAATCATCCTTCTGATTCATTTTCCTAAACTCTGTATTATTGCCTCTTTTGATGCTGCAGCCTGCTCTGAAAACAACACGGTGCTACATCAGGCAATGCCAGATATCTTGCATTGAAGTCAGTGACTTCAGATTTAATTCATATCTGTATTGCATTTCAATGATTTTTGCCTTTCTTGGATTGCCAGTGTGTCCCTGTAGCCCCAGGACAGCCACACAGCCCCTGTTTCACAGAGTGGCTACCCAAAGGGAGCCATAGGAGTCACCCACAGATTTCTCTGCTGCCTGAGCAGGAGCCATCCATTTACATACTGCGGGCTGTAGCACACTGTCAGCATGCTGTCCTGGGCAGTGCACCCCATCCTGGCCAGTGCATCCCATCCTGGCCAGAGCACCCCATCCTGGCCAGAGCACCCCATCCTGGCCAGAGCACCCCATCCTGGCCAGTGCACCCCATCCTGGGCAGAGCACCCCATCCTGGTCATTGCATCCCATCCTGGCCAGAGCACCCCATCCTGGTCAGAGCACCCCATCCCGGCCAGAGCACCCCGTCCTGGCCAGTGCATCCCATCCTGGCCAGAGCACCCCATTCCTGGCCAGTGCATCCCATCCTGGTCAGAGCACCCCATCCTGGTCAGAGCACCCCATCCTGGTCAGAGCACCCTGTCCTGGCCAGACCACCTGTCCTGGTCAGCACACACCAAGGCTGAGCAAAGCCCTGACTGTCAGCCTCTACCTTTGGCCAGATGCTCATGGCCCTGGAGCCCCTGAGTGTATGGAGAACAACTTGCTCTCTGTACCTACGTGCTCATGCAGAGAGGGAACGGAATGCCAGCAACATGCAAGGCAGTCCCTTCTGTCAAACTTCCCCAGCTTCACTCAAGGGAAAACTTGTTCAAAAACCAACAAATCAGAGAACGAAGCAGGAACCAAATTATCTTTCTGCTTGCATCTTTTGTAAAGCCACTTTAAACCCAAGGATCAGCACATCATACCCTCCAAAGAGAACTATCTCATTAACTAAAAGTAATCTGGAAACAATCAAACTTCCATCTATACATTTTTTTCTCCTCATTTACTGATAATTCAATGGACAGGACTTATTGTGCCGTGCTGCTGACAAGCTTGGGACATCCATAATCCATGCTTGACTAATAATACTTGACAACAAGCAAAGGCTGTCTGATAGAAAAATTTTGCTTGCTAGGTCTAACCAGAATGTGGTTGAAACTCTGGCAGGTCTAAAGAGATTGAGCAGATCTCCTATTTAAGGAGAATATTAGCATTGTCATTATTTCATGCATCAGCAAATAATGATACATTCAATAAAGTAATCTCTTTTTTAAATGCCATTTTCTGTATGTATGATTCAGTATATGATTCATTTTGCACTGCAGAAGTTTTAAGACGTGGTAAAGAGAAAAGCTGCTTACAATATTTGAAGATTTTTCCTCTCCATTCCTCATTTTTTTAGACTTAATTATTTTTCCCCTGTTTGGATTTATCTTAATCAAAGAGAATAAATTTATCATGTGATAGGAGCCTGTTCAACTGAAGCACCTAACACTGTGTGCACTGCTGCCATCTGAAAAACTAAAATAATTCTTTCATGCCTTTGTACTGAGTTTGTGTTTCCGGCTTACACTGATCACCATTGTGCACTTCAGATGTGTTTCTGTTCTAGATCCAATTCTTTCCAGTCTAGCACATCATCCGCCCTTCCACGCACTTCTGTTTAGCTATGCTCATTTCCTTTTAGGCTCAATTGAGTCTTTTTTGGCTCTTGTTCTGTGTCTCTGTATTTCTTCCTTGGATACAGAATTGGAGGGGTGGTGTGTGGGGTGCATTGCATATGTATTTGTGCATGTCTTCAAATAGTCCCCATCTAGTTGGTAGAAACATAACTCCACTAAACTATCCCTTATTGCTATCTTTAATTAAATTTCTTCCCTTTTTTTCAGTTTCCCTTCTGGAGATTAACCAAGTTTCCTGTAGAACTGAGTCAATATTCACATGTAAGACATGTTCTTCCATTGTTATTTCTCAGTGTTCTCACGAAAAGCAGCGTGCCTTGCAGAAGGTTTTCCTCTATGCTCTTTCCCTCACTGCTGGTCTTGCTCCCTAGATGATTATTGAAAACGTCAGTCCTTTTATTTTCACTTGAGGGTACAGGACTCCAACAACCCAGTTCCCAGTGAATTAATCACTTTAAATAAAGCGCTGGCGTCTGTATCTGCAGGTTTGCTTACATTTCCATTTCCTGATTTCCCATTTCTGGATAAAAGAGGTTCAGCACAAAAACTGAGAAAAATAGTTGGAGAGGCATGACCTCACAGAAATGCAAAATCCCCCTTCTTTATTAGTATCAGAGAAGCAATTCACTTGCTGTAAATCATTCACACTTCCAAACATACCTCTGACTAGAGAAAAGGGAAAGAATCAAATGTTTGTTACAGAGGAGTTCTGATGAGCTTCTGAGGAAATGGAAAAGCTAGCACAGGAGATGTGAGATTCCAAATTGAGAGCTGTTCAGAAATCTAGGTCCTGCTTTGGCATGGAGGTGTAAAACCAGCTCTGAAATTTACACATAAGTTCAAATTCCAAATAATTATGTTCTGACATGATAAACTCAAGGATTTTAGTGTAAGCCTCCTGTAAGTTTAAAAGACAATTGCTATTTTAAAAGCTATGTCTGAACAGTTCTTAAACATGGAGCATAAACCAGATATACCCTCTAATTAGATATGAGTAGACACTAAATCATTATCCATCAGAGATAAAAACCCTCTTTCCTTGGCAGAAGGAAGATGAAATGTTTCCAGATATAAAATTATAACATTCTAATAGTTACTAAAATACTGAGTTAAAAGAAAGCCAAACCAATAGATCTCTGAAACATTTCCATTCTTCCCCACTGATATTTTAGCATTTTATTCAGGTGTCATTAAAGTGATTGAACTTTGACTGTTCAATTACATTTGCTTTTGTAATTCATTTGTTATTAATCTCCCCTTCCTCTGTTGGCAACTCAACCTCTCTTCCAAGCTTTGTGTCTTTACTGCTGGCCCATAGGACACAATATATGAGAAAGGAAGCTTGAAACTTTGCTGAATAAAGCAACAATGTTCAGAAACCAAAGTCCAGGCTCATGCTAGCAGTATTGTCTGTAGCAATTTCTGGATGGAGAATGTCAGGAGGACAGCTCCTGTGGAGCAACAGTAACAGCAGCAGAGTGCCCTATCTGTTACATGTAGGTCAGATCAGTTTTGCATTTCTGTTTGATTCTGGCATGGTGACAGATCTGAGCCCAACAATCCCAGATTGAACTCCAAGACAACCCAGCTGGAAAGAAGTTTGTTGCCACAGAAACAATTTCTGGCAAGAAGGCTCCATGGAGAGGAACAGAGCACATACTTCCAGGTGATCCTGTTTCTCACTCTCCCTCTAACAGGATTTTAAACCGATTGTCTACTCTTTTTCTCTTTTTCAGACAAATTAGCTACAGCTTCCAGACAAAGTGCCTAAAAAGCTCTTGTTTTCCTACCCTATTAATATAGTTAAGAATGGTGTTTCTAGTGGAGAAAAAGTGTTACAGCAGATGTATCCCTTAGAGAATAAACTGCAATGTTTTTCTTAGCTGCTGTTGCTTACTAATACCTTTAGTTAAAATTATTGGTCAGTTTCTTCTGAACATTAAAGCTGTTCTGTGTCTTTTCAAAAACAATTGCCACCAGCTGTCAGGGTCAGCAGCTCTGCAAATGCTTCAGCTGGCAGAATAATTCATAACAAGCAATAAAAGCCACTCAGAATAAGCTTTATAGGAAAAACAAACATATTAGAGGAGACAATCAGCTAATTATAAGGTAATAAGTCTCACAAGGCTGCCATGTCTGGAGTTCTCTTTCCACAGTTCTTCCCTTAAAAATAATTACCAAGTTGTGTGAACGTCCTCATGAGTGGACATGACTTTCTTTAGTTACCACCACACTGACACAATACAGCCATCAGAAGCAAAGACCCCGGGCACCATACATGCACACTCAGGTCAGGACTAGAAGAACTGGAAGAAAAGAAATTTTCTCCTCCCTGAACTGCTCACTGGGATGCCAAGAAAACTCACATTTAGAGCATCTTTAATCTGAGTGACACCATCCACAAGGCTGGTTAGCTGAGGAAGATCTACATTAATGCCCCCACCTTTGAACAGCTGTCCCTGTGCAACTGTGATCAGCCAAAGGTGAGAGCTTCCTGTCTGTCTGGCCTCACAAGCAGCCCCAGGCTCCCCCTAATCAATGACATCAAGCACAATGACACCTGTGCACACCTAGCTCTGCAGAGACTCACTTTCCTCCCTTCTCTTCCCTTTCCTCATATCCCACCTCTCTATTTTCATGCTGCTATAAGATTGGTTACAGTTCTCAGATCCAGAACAAAAGAAGTCAATTTTTGTCCACCAACCATAAAGTGAAATAAAGACCTCTAACTGAAGGTGTCAAGTGACACAAAGTGTTTTTAATGAGATATTGGAACCACCAAATCTTTCTTCATTTAAAACTGTGATATTCAAATCACAATGCTGTGATGTAGCCATTTTCACCTCTGCTGTCACAACAACATACTTGTCCGATCCTATAAATCCAACATTTTCTTACAGTATTCTTCCCAGACCCTGTAAAGGCTTTTAAAACTTTGTAGGTGTACTTTCCATGTTATCATCTTACCTACAGCTGTATAACACAGAGTGTAAAATAAGCTGGAAACAGCACTCTTCCACCTCTGTGCTCGTGCAACAGAAAGACTTTGCAAGTGCAGGTGCAGGAGCAGCCTGATGTGGGGGAACAACAACATAGCAGCAGGAAGATGGGGAGGCAGGAAGGATAGGGGCAAGGACAGTAGAAAATTTTGTTTCCTCAAAGAAATGAAAGAGTGGGTGTTAAATACACAGGGTTGACTACCTTTTGCTGGCTTCTTGATTAAAGAGAACTTGAAAGAAGAAGTGGTTTGACACTCTGCTCTTCTGGGACCAGTGTGGATACAGGGTGTTAATGTGGAAAGTCACAGTGGGTACTGACTAACAGACTGCTCAGAAAGTCCCATAATGCTCACAGTGACACTGTCACGTCTTATGAGCCTATGTGAAGCCATTTTTACTTACTTTACTGTCAAGTTTCCCTATATTTTTATTAATAAATATCTGCATGTGTTTTGAACAGAAGAGGACAGGACAAGCTGTTACATTCTTCTAAATTCTCTATTTCTCAGCTTCCCTCCCCATGCAACACACAAAAGAAGAAAGCATCACTCATTGAATTGTTTTTCTTGTTTCTTTACAAAGATTGACAAGAACAGGAAAATCATTCTCATAACAAGGACAAGCTACAATAACGAACAAAAGGTTTTTTTAACCTATTGCAAAAAAAGATTAATTTCTCACCTGATGGATTTCACTTCTCTAAACGAACCCTCACATTTCAAGTTTTCCAAGCCAGATTCTGAACAGCAGCAAGAAAAGTGGCTTAGTGTTTGGAAAATATAGTAATGACATACATTTGAGATACAAAGACAAAACTATACACGTGTACACAGAGAACCCACACATTAAGGTATGTGGTTTAGCAGTTTCATGTTAGGTGTAACTTTTGGCTTGTGTTCTCAGGGGAAATAAAGTATTTAAGTCACTTACCAGTACTTCAAAATATCTTGTATCTATTCAACTTATATAGTACTAGTAAGTTCTCCAAAAACAACTCCCGGAACTTATCTACAGGCTACTGCTCTGATTCCTTGCTGCAAACAACAAACAGCTTCTCAGTTTATCTTAACAATTTACTTTCATCAATACAAACTGAACATTCAGCTCTCCTTGTGCCTAATTGGGACTCAAGAAAGTGTTTTTGGGAAAACCTTTATTCAAAGTTCCTGCTAGTAGAAACTTTGCCAAGGAAATTAATTTTGAAGTTGTGAATTTTTTTTGACTCATTGCTTTGGTTAAGTCCTTGGAGCACCTTGCAGTTTTGCTTTAACAACTCAGCTAGAAAACTGTTTTACCACCTCTCCAGGGGTGAGACCTGCTCAATGATGGAAAATTAACTTGCTTTCAAAAATGAATAAATAAAAATGAAACTCACCAGTTTGCAGAGTTTATGCAAAGAGGTTTTGCCTGCAATGTGAAGAGCACAAAACTTCCCTTCTCCTTGCTCCTGCTCAGGCTGCTGGTGAGGCTGTCCTCCCAGCTGTGAGCAAGGCTGTCCGTGAAACAGCGCAGGAAAGGAGGAGGAGATTGTGTTTCAGCTCCTATGCTCTTTATGGTTCATCTGTGGAAGAGCCAGCCCAGCCCAGCCCTCTCCTCCCTCACGCACTCATTCATAAGTGAGATGAGAGTGCCAAAAGCAGGCACTGAATACAGAGATTGCAAAGTACACGGAGTGGTGTTCCCAGCTGTCCCCACCAGCACACACACTGACCCAGCAGAGAACTGCACTGTGATCACAGCAGCTGGTGCAGAGGCCAAATCCAGCTGCTTCCAGCTTATCTAAACACACAGATGTTGCCTCATGCAGGCGTATTGAAAAGTATCCAGAGTGTCAGTGTTGTTATTAGTATCATTTACAGTAAGCTGTTTCTGGAGCTGGCGGGGATCAGACCATTACATCCAAACACAGCAGAAGGTGATCTCTGCATAAGGAAGCAGAGATCTTCTCTCACTGTGAAAGAGCAAGGGCTGTGAGGGGGGGCAATGCCTTCCTCTCTTGTCTACACTGCCAGACAGACTGATGCATAAACAGACTGAAGGGCTTGCCCAAGGTCATTCAGGAAGGGTGTAGCAGACGAAAAAGCTGACCTCCTGCTAACTCACACCATTACCCCTATTCCCACAGAAGTGAAAGCTGCACTGTGGGACATGTATTACATTGTCTCACTCGAACTGAAACACACTACTCTTAAAAACACAGATAAATACAAATTACACCACTGAAGCTGGGAAAAAAAGCTGTCACCAGCTCAGGCTCTAGATTGGTGTCTAACTCGCCTAATGCAGTGCTCTGCCATGCAGCTGTAGGGGCACCAGCAGCACTGCATGGTCAGAGCAGCACCCAACAGGAGCTCCCTTCTGCTCACTGCAATGGGCAACAGCGCTCTGAGGACAGCCAGACACAGTGAGTCAGGAAACAGGAATCCTGGGCAGGGAACTCCAAGACGTGTTCTCCATTTTCAGCCTGGTGGAAAGCAGAGTGATATAAGCACTGGAAAAAAGTAGAAAAAATGAAACAAACTGAAACAGGGAGAAGACACAAGAACATTTAGATAACCTGGGAATACTCCAGGAGTATCCATGGCTAACATCAGAAACAGTATCGAAAATAATTCCCCGTTCCAAACACAGGCAAAGGGCTCTTCAGGTACAACAGGCTACCAAATGGCAGAGCCTTTCTTCTGCCAGGGCCTCTGGAAGATCAGAGATCTAAAATTATCTGCAGGGTTAAGAAACATCTCTGAGTTTCTGAGGAGGGATGCAGGAAAAGAAAAAAAAAAAGGAAATGGTCATGAAAGGCTGCAATAAGCTGAGAATTTTCCTTTGAAGGCTCATCGTGCTGCTTGGAGGATGTCAGAGGTCAGGCAGCACACCTGGCTGAACAGGCAAGGCACAGTCTCCCAGAAGCACAGCCAGAGGTTGAACACCCTCTGCAACATCAAGAAATGTGAATGGTTGGTGTCAAATTTATTAGGACTACTGTGAATACTCCCTCTTCTGATAAATTGTTGTTGTTGTTGTTGTTGTTTGTGATTTAAATTTTTAAAATTTTGTACTCATTTAATCTTTATTATTAATTTTAAATACATATATTAAGAATATCACCCAGACTGAGACCTTTCAGGAAGAGAAATAAAACATTTGTTTCAATACCTCTTAATATGAAATTATGTACCCTTGGATACTGAAACACGTTTATTGAAGAATTTATAAAAGATGGTATAAAGAAAGTGAACTGCAGTAACTTCCTTAGAAGCATGTACACTATTCTTCAGTAAAAATCAACAGGGCATTATACTGGGCTACTTGCCTTCCCTGAGACACTGTCTAGGGCAAAGATCACATACAAGTTCTCACCAGTGGCTGCAGGGAAAGCATTCCACCTTCTGCAGGGTCCAGGCTGCAGATAGGGAACAAGCCCTGGGAAGACCCACAGACAGTGATTATCCTTTGGGTGCCAGGGAAAGCAGAGATATGGCAGAGGTAACATTGTGGGCATTTCCTGGTTCCCACCTTGGCCACAATTGTCTTGTTATGCAGATGTGTGTAGACCTTCAAAGATGTGTTACACTGATGCTGGACACAGGGGAGAAAACATCCAGAAAGCCCAGCCTGAGCCTTGCTCATCAGACACAACACGGGTCTGTCAGAGAGGGCTAAAAGGCAGCACCTGACCCAAGCACCTGGTAAATTACCCTTGCAAGTGAGGCAGAAACAATGACTTCCACAAACCTATCTCTCAGAAAATTACAGAGGAAAATAAACTCCAGGAAAATCCTGGGTTTCTTTCTTTTTCTTTCAGACACTCTATTTTGCTTGTCTCAGCGTGCAGGTGCTGTAAAGCAGGTAACTAAAATAATGGGATTTAGGGGCTTGGGCCACCTGCCCTCATCACTTCCAAGGAGGCAGAGCCATGTGTTGCCATTGCCATCACATACACTCAGCCACTGCATGTTTGCCATATTTAAAAATCTCAAAATGAAAAGAAATAACATTTTTTGTAGCATTTTATTTCCATGAATTATACAGTAATTAAAAAAAAATACAGAGGAAGCTGACAAACAGCTATTACTCACTGCAAGTAGCAATTCTAGTTTTCCCTCACTTTGGTCATTTTAATGCGTGTGATGATTATTGAATTGAATTGCTCCTGGCTTGCATATGTCAAAACCAGAAGCAGCAAGATTCAAAAAGAATGGAGCTAAACCAGTCTTATAAATGTCACAGATGCCATGGAAATGCAGCAGGAAGGGGGTCATCTAGACCATATCCTTACCCATTGAGGAAAGCTAGACTAGCTCCTCTAGAGTTTCAGATTTTCAGATTTTCTTAAATTGCCATTAAGGAAGTAAGCGCCTCACCTCTTGCTTGCAAAGTCTCCTTTCCATAGCTAGGGTTGTTCTTAAGAAACTTGCACTAATATAAAAATCTTTACCTTCCATCTTTACAAATAATTTATCTTTTTTTGCCCTTCTGTAAATGTACATGAAAAACAGACTACTGCTACCTTTCTCAATATTGACCATTTAAACATCTGAGAATTCATCAACCTGTCCCTCTTAGATTTTTGCAGATTAAGCAACCCCACTTTTCCAAGGTTTTTTGTAGATCATGTTTTCTGGACCTCTGCTTACCTACACTGGTCTAATTTCCAGTCATCAGCCTTAAGCATATTCCAGCAGAGGCCCTTTCTGGCAATGTCACCACTGATTCCAAGTACCTGATCTGTGCTTTGCCTATGAGGGTCAATTTTCCTATGAAATTTGATTTAAATAATTTCAAGCACTCATTTTGTTGAGGAAAAGATGAAAACAAGTAAGTTTTATCTTTTGTAGTGACAAGCCACAGAGACATTCCCATTTTCTATAGCTGAGTAACAAGAACTTGCCAATGCTCTTCTTGGTACCACACTAGAGTCATTGCTGAGCCAGCTCCTACGCTGTGCAAAAAAACAGTTCACTTGTTTCAGAGGTATCACTGCAGCCTGGCATCTTGCTTTATCTAGCTGTTCTCCTCCCATTTTCCTTTGCTTCTGCTCTTGTCCCCATCTGCACTGCACCATGCGTTATTTTTAAGCTTTCCCAAAAGTTAGAAGGACAACAGGTTGTTTACAGGAACATGTGACCAGCAGGAAATTCTCTCGGTCCTCGCTATACTGGTGTTTTTCAAGCTTCTTCAAAATTTAAATTCAAAAGCACTCAAAATGTCCTACTTTTGCCCACTTCAATAGAGGCAGGAACCTGAAACCACAGCAAGGACTCAATAAGCTAGACAAGGGACAGTGAGCCATTCCCACAGAGTTGGGTTTTTTGCCAGCTAACAGATGCCTCTCTAATTCCTTCCTGAGGCAGGAAACATATTTCATTTACACTGAAAATGCAATTTAACACTCTTTTGCACCTAGACTGCAAATATTCAACACAGAGTCTTCATTTTGCACACTAGGAATGGGCTTCATGGGGGTGAACTTGGTAACCAAGCAATACCAAGTATGGTGGCTACATGTGGATGGCCAGTCATCATCTGCAGAGGATTAAGGAACTGTAGAGGATCAGCTGGCCTGTCCTAGAGTGCTCCGTGGTACAGCTGCAAGCACCCAGTTCTTCCCTCTGCCTATAAAGGCAGAAAGGCCTCACTCTTACAGAGAAGTGAAGAGTGAGGTGATAGGAGCATCACACAGCTATCCAGGAGCTCTTCCCATTTCTGTTGACAACACTGAACAAAGCAGACATGGACACAAAGGAAGCGGAGAATGTAGAAATTTCTATGCCAAGACTATCAGAATGAATAAAAAAGTTTTTTCAAAATCTCAGCGTCAAGGGCAGTGAAATTATTGGTAGTGATTACAGCTACTCCAGAATCGAGGCTAAAATACCTTTGCTCTTGTTATCTAGAGAACTGACTGGATTAACTCTCCCCAGTTATGGCATCCCTGGAGACACAGGCTTTGGTTGCAAGGACCCATGGATGATTGTAGAGGTGTTGGTACACTACAAATGTATTCAAGAACTTCCATTCAACTATGGAAAAAAGGGCTGGTCACAGGTAAGTGGGGTTCATCCAGAGGGACAGCCATGTGTACTTGATCTCCTGTGCTGCTCCTCTTCCCCCTATCAGCATGGATTAGCAGGGAATTTTACTTTGAGAAGAACTGTAGTCATAAGGTAGTCCACACACCAGCGCCCCGAGGCAGTGAGGAAGATGGGGCCTAAATGCCCTTGAACCAATACTTCAAGGACAAAATAGTCCCCAATCTTATATCAAAGTATGAATGTTCATAGTACCTCAGATAATGGTGTTTGCCATGGAACATTGCTACAGGCATCGTGCTGAAAACAATAGACAGGGGTCACTGAATTCACTTTTTGCTTTCCTTCTCACATTCAGTTTTAGATTCCCTTCTAAGTATATTGTCCTTTTCCAGATAAACCCTGTTGAACAGATATAACCTGAGAGTTTAACATATGAATGGAACATTTACCTGATTTTAGTTACAAAAATTCATGTGGATGGAATTTGATACAATAAAGTCTTGTTGGTATCTGTTTTCATTCATTTGCCTGATTACATAAGAGAACAAGCACATGTTCATATAGGGCAGGGTGGGAATTCAGGATCTGCCAAATGGGACTCTGTTACCATTGATATGGCTGGTTAAATAAACAAGGAAAAGGATCTGTGCTCATGGGAGCTAAATGTAGGTAATAGAACTGGGCTTCAGGAATTCCAAGTTTTTTTCAATTAAAGAAGCCAAAATAAGCAAGGAAGGAAATCCTAAAACAATGATGATGATGTGGAAACTTGTACTGTTAGAAACACTGAAGACTAAAGAGAAACAATATTGCCTCAATATGCAAAAAGTGATATGGATCTTCTTAAATGCATCATCCTAGGAGTATTTTTAAGTGTTAGCTAGTTCCCACAGAGAATAAAGACAGTACTCTGGGCTGAAGAACAGAAAGATGTCTAGTGCTGGCAAGGAGAAGTCACAAAGGAAGGAAAGTTGCCCGAGGTGAAATGGGTTTGACCAGACTGTAGTAGCTGGTTGCATTATCTGAGCTGTAGGACAGGATCTAGCAGGAAGGATCCTTTAAACATTTCATGCAAAGAATTTTCTGCCAACACACCTTGTGGTTGTTGTTTTGAAGTAGTAGTTTTAAAAGTTTTAAAAGCACACCTAAACACTAAAAATATACTGTTCCCCATCAAACATACACAACCCCACCTTGTCTAAGCCTCAGCTATCCAGGAGCAAAATGCACTGTGTGGAAACACAAGAAAAAATAGCAATAGCAGAGAGATCCTCTTGCCAGTGAAGGTACCAAAGCTGCATTCTGGAGTGTACACAATGGTTCCCTCACTGGATGCTGCTTTAAACCTTTTGTGCACTAGCTGATCTAAACCTACTCTGCATGGAGAAGGAACAACTGTATCAGAAAGCTGGGAGGTATGATAGAAATGGAGTACATGAACTGCACAGTCCTGCTTACACACTGCTGTTAATACAGCTTCCTAAGGCTTTCTACCCCTTTGCATCATTTACTGAAGGACCAAAAAACCTGTGAGCAAGCTCAAGAGACTGAGCAAATTGAAGGTTAGCCAACTTTAGCTTAATTTTAGTTAAATCCCAACTAAATTGACACAAGGTCTATCCCATACAGTTTGTGTCTACCTGCTTTCTCCATCTGCCTTTTCACAGAATCATAGAATATACTGGACTGGAAGAGACTCATAAGGATTACTGAGTCCAACTCCCTGCTCCTTGCAGGACTATCTAGCACTCAGGCACACGACTAAGAGCATCATCCAGATGCTCCTTGAACTCTGACAGGCTTTCACACTCCAGGGAGCAGGCAGTCCTTGTTCAGAGGATTGCAGGTATAAAAAAAGTTCCCAAAATGTTTCCTTCACATAAATTTCCCTGATTTGCATGATTTCTTCTACTTTCACTTATAAATAGCCATTAAGAGTCCTACAGGGACACTCAAACTGATTGGGAGATTTCCATCCTGTAGAAGGCTGAGATACTGCAGCTGAACATCCCCAACAGCTCTAAAACACACTTATTTGTGGATTAGGTATTTTGTGGGATCACAAATGCAAGTCCAAGTTTTGCATAACTAGAGAAAAAAATTCTCTTGCAAAGGTGCAAGGAAGACATTTTTCATGGGTTTAACAAGAATGGGATAATTTTGGCCAGAGATACTTAAAATGGCACAGGAACATAGACTTCCAAATCACATAACCTTCAAAATACCCTGCCAAATGGGAAAACAATCACAGTAGTAGCCCTATGAAACACTCACCTCAGTTCTTCAGACATTGTTTGCTACTTCTTGCAGAAAACTCCCTCTTCCCTCCAATGCAAGTCTCTTGAGAAGCCTCAGCAGTCCACTGGCAAGTTGTGCTTCTCCATCTGGAATATCCTTCTCAAACTCTCATGTTCTTCCTTAGCAGTGTGTTCCCAAACACAAACTGTGCTTTTCTTGCCACAAGTGCACCTTGCACTTCCAGACCACTCAGCAACTGCAAAAAGTGAGGTGATCTTTGACTTGTAAATTTCAGGGTTTTTTACATGGACAAGGTGCTCACTGTTCCAAGTGTGGAATCCCAAGGCAGCCAGCACAGGATGCTGGAGAGGAAGCAGGAGGCTCATACTTTAACTGATGGTGTTTTCTTAAAGCAGAGGCTGTTTAGCTCTCCCATGAACCCTCTTATATCACAAATCAAAACCATTATAACACTATGATATTCTATTAGTCTATTCCATTTCGTAAGAGCCTGGTGCAATGAGTGTCACCAACAGCTTCATTTTCCCTTTCAGATCACACCATAGGGTGTCACTCACTGCAGAGGGAGCTGGGCTGCTTTTGTTTTCCCTCGTGCAATACAGCTTTTCACAGGCTGGTGCCAGATCTGCTGCTCTTTTTCATTCTGGTATGCAACACACACATCACACACTTTGGCATGGTTGCACCATCAGAGCTACATAGTCCTCAGTTATGAGAATCTTTGGATTAAAATATTCAAGTATTTTAACTAGAACTGATTAGAACATCTGGGAATGATAAGCTGACAGTTTCCATGGCATTCTGTATTTTGTTTTGGACGTGTTTTACATTCCGAGTTTCAGTGGAATAACCACATTTTTATGGTCCTGCTCTCAGGAGAAAACCAATTTTGCTTCCCTGCGATAACATCCTAACCCCCCACAAGAGTCAATAAATAAACTGTCTCTTCCACATTTCAGCTGAGAGAAGTACAAGTACTCTTCCACTGGGGCCCTCTATTCATCCACGTTACTCTTCAATGGGATTCTTCACTATCCTTCAAATCTGAACTAACCCCAGCTTTCTGCCACACTTCACCAACTCACATTTCTGTCTTTAGGACACAGGTTAGCCTTTTAAGGACTTTTCTATTTAAGAAGTTATTGAACAGCAGCCCTCTGTTTTCTACTGTTCTCTTCATACTTTTGAAAAAATCCTTTTAACTAGAAAAACACCATTTAGTTTTGCAAAACTCACCATAGCTTCTCCCAGTAACTTTGAACTCCTGCCAGTACTCTTAAATAATATATTTTTTCACCCTTTTCCAGCTGATGCCATTCTCTCCTAGTTCATATGGCAGCCTCTAGCCCCAGCTTTCAAGACAGACATTCACGGCCCAGTCTAATTCTCCAGTCTAGCAGCTCTTCATAACATTAACTTAATTTTTTTTCCTCAGTAACTGAATTATTTCACTCTGCACTGTTACATCAGGTTAATTCTGCCTGGTACAGGCAAGTTGTAAAAAATATTCACAAATGTTCCACCTTATCTTAAACATTTCCAGTGCTGTTGGGATCTGATATTCCATGACTGTGATGGTCAGAGAAGGAAATTTTAGGATAATTTTTTTTCCTGAAATCTACAGCTGACTCCACACTCCACTGCCCCCTTCATCAAAAAATGCAAAACCATAATCCAATGCTCTCTGAACAGCTGGGTTCATGTTTAACCAGAAAAAAAAAAAAAAAAAAAAAAAAAAAAAAAAAAAAAAAAAATTTTTT
>VYXF01004971.1:405384-502634 GCA_013397295.1 Polioptila caerulea
AAAAAAAAAAAAAATTAAAAAAAGGAAATTGTTCTTCGTACATCAATTTAACATCCAGCATCCAGGCTGCAATCCTTTTACATGAACTAACAATTTCTGGGTAAATGTCTTCCACATTCTATCTTAACAGTTATTTACCTGTGGCTGAGCTAGTATGTCCCCAAATGTCTGGACAATCAGAAATAATTTCTGACCACATGCTGATGCAGTTTTCCTAAGCTAAGCACTAATTATTTTTACAACGTCCTTAACACTTGGAACTTCCCTCATTATAGAAAGGAAAAAGTAAATTCTATTTTTCCTCAAATTCTTCTAGTGGTTTTAAGTTCTGAACTCAACTGAAATCAGAACAGGTCTGCTTGCTTCACAATCAGGTCCCAACCAACCCTGAGATAGCGGAAGAATATCTAATGGGAAAAAGGTTTCCGTGACAGGCTATCTCTGTAAAAGACCTCAGATTTCTTGCTAAGGATATTCTGTCACTGCAGAGAGCATACCCTCCCCCTTCCCCCCGCAGCTATTCCCACAGTGGCCATTGATTTTACTTCAAACACACACCATCATTGCTTTCCTCGAGTCAAACAGCTTCACTGACTTCAGAGTCTGAGCACAGAGCAGGCTGCGGGGGTTGCCAAAGTCACAGCCCTTCGGCTTTCTTGGAAAACTGCTGGCAGCTCCGCCGCCTCTCGGGGTGGATGCCCTTCGGAAACCCGTCCTGGAACAGAAACTCCATCCCAAGAACTGACCGCACGGCTCGGAGCGTGGAGCCCAGGACATTCACAGCACCACTTAGCACATCATTAGCAACCTTCAGAGAGCACACCCTTCCCTCCCGTCAGGAATTATCAGCATCCTAAGCCCATGCAGAGCTGGGAAAAGCCAGTGTGCCAAAGCCCGGGGCTCCTGCAGATCCCTTTCCCCAGTGTCCAAGGGGCAGCGGCCGCAGCTGCGGCCTCAGCCGGCTCGCTGTGCCCCTCCCGCAGCCTGGCCCGCCCGCACAAGCCGCAGATTGAACCATCTCCGATTTCATCTTCACTTCTTGGAAGGCATCAAGAAAGGCTCGGGCAGTTCTGCGCCATCCTGTACCTTCACAGAACACCGCTCCCCACAGTTCCCGCCACCTCACGCAAGCTGGTGCCTCAGGGCACCTCCACCCGCACAGATCTGGGAGGATTTGCCGATCTCTGTCTCTCTGAACACAACTGCCTCCTCCCCCCCGGCACCAAAACGCGCCTGTTTTTCCGCCGGCCCTGGGCGCCCCGGGCTGACGAAGCGCAGCCGCCGCGGGGCTGAGGGCAGGCCCGGCCCGGCCCGGGGGCCCCGCGTCCGCCGGGCAGAGCCCACAGCGACTCACGAACCGAGCAGATCGCAAAACAACCGCACCTGCCGGGGCAGGGCAGGGCAGGCACCCACACCCAAACTTTCCTGAACATTCCCAGAAAGGCCGGAGCGCCACAGACAGCACTGTGCGCTCCAACAGCTGTTCCATGGTACAACCGCTGTACTTAGAATTACACCACATGGGAATGCTACTACAAATGTGTCGAGTACATTTTGACTCAAACTCACTAGAACTGAGAAGGCAAAACTGTAAATAACTCATTAGGTGAGTAACTCATGAAGCACAAAAATCTGTGTGCCACTGGGCAAGTATTTACAGCAAAAGCAGATCGACAGTAACTAACAAGTGACAGATCGCTTCCCCAGCCTGCACGTCCTCCAAAAAGGAGCTGAAACAAGGGAGAAACACCAGTCTTGAACCTTTAGTGGGCTGGCCAAGAACCCATTTTGAGATAAAATTTCCGGAAGAAGAATTTCAGTTTACTAAGAACATTCATTAAGTTCTAAAATTGCCATACAACACACAAATTTTAAATTTGTTGCAAAACTATAGTTTGCAATTAAAATAGTAGAAAAGGCAGAAAGTTTGGGGTTTTTTTTTTGCTACTCTCTCCACGTTGAAAGATGTATAATTTCGCACTTTCATAAGGCATCCTGAGAGTTAAGTACAAAATAGACTACACAAGATACAAGCTTGGTCAAAACTGACAGCATGTTTGCTCTTGTCTGAAGTGGTCAGAGAAGCACAAAAATCTAACAGTCCAATTACAGAGTGAACTGTAAGTCACTTATCTTGCATGTTTAACCCTCCTGCAGTCTTCAGTAAAAAGACTTCTGGTACATCTTTTGTTTAATAAAAACAAAAACAATTTCACCACATAGACATGCAAATCAATACTACGGCTTATAAAGAGCTGTTGGAGACAGACCTCCAGCACTGCGAATCACATTTTTAAGGTTTTTTGTTTTTCCAAGGACAAAGAGTACAACAATCTATTTTATTTTAATCTTTATTATAAACAATTCTGTAGTTTTCAGAATGGGATTGCTACATATTAGATAACAAAAACATCATCAAATGAATCAGTGTATCATCAATTACCTTTTACGGAATTAAATCAGAACCAGCAAAACAAGTATTTTTTTTAAAGGATTTAGTCTATTGCAAGAAGAACAGCTTTACAAACATAGAATTAATGATACACATTTGATCATATATACACAAGCAGCTGATGACACAGAAGAGAAACATACAAGGAACTTCTTTGCACATAAATAGATTTTAAAAAGTATATTTCTTTCACATGTGTACAAAATTATTTTGCTTTCTATGGTGAGAAAAGATCTTGGAGGCAAACAAGGATTTCTAAGAGACAGAAGCCCACATAGGATGTGGGCTGTCATGCACACAAGGATGTAATAATACAATTTACACAGCATTCTTATTACAATACTTGAGCTTCTTATATACATACTTACAAGACACTTTTGTACATGAGATGCCACCTTTGCAATTGAAATGGCATCTCCCCTGAAAGGCTGCATTAGAGTTCCAGTGTTTGTATAAAAGATAAAACAAGTTTCAAAAGGCAGCACCACTCTGTATAGTAAAGGATCCACTGAGCTGCAGCTATAGTGAAGGCAGTGGGGTGATTACGCTGGCTTCTTCGTTCACACAGAAGTGGGAAAGTCCAAGTGGGAAAGGTTGAGATGTGACTTAAAGTCTATACAATACCTTCTATAAGATGTGTCTGTGGCTAGAAGAATATATTTTACCAGATCCATGGCTAAAGCCACACACATTTGCTCTTCATCTCTATGCTACTTAAACATTTGGTTCTGTCTTTGGGGGAGAAGTTTGGCTTTTATATGACCTTTTCAGTATGGTTATTTACCAATGGTGGGGCTGAGTTTAGCACACACAGGACCTGTGAAACTTTTCTTTAATGCATGCAGAAAGGGTGCACAGTGCAGCAATGACAGAGGACCGTGCTAAGCTTGTGCTGGACTGGGGAATGCTCAGAACCTGTGAGAATCAGGTGCCAAGTTTGCTGTGAGATTAGGTCAAGCTTCCACTTTGTTTTAGGCACAACAGTGTCAGAAGGACTGGGGTTTTGCTCCTTGATTCTCTTAATCACACTTTGTCCAACTAGGAAGCAGTACCCAGAGAATACTCAGAGCAGCCTGCAGGTGATGCCTTTTAAGACCTGACAGTGTCTAGCTAAATGGTACCTGGACATGAGCCATACCAAACACGTTACAGCTACACCTGTGGGTTACACACAGCCATACTCATACCACACTGTCTGCTGATCCCCCTGGGGGTCAGGAGACCCAGGAGTGCTGTTGGAGCTGCTTCCTCTCATGGGCTCCTCTACAGCCCCAGAGCCGCTTTCTAACAGCCTGTGGCACTTGGTAAGTAGGGCATCACCCTGGCCTTGCCCTGGGGAAGTATTTCCCTCAGTGCTGCTGCAAACAGCTCTGGCAGGGGCCACTGTGGCCACCTCCTCAGCACGAGGCGCTGACTTGGGTTTGACTTTTGCAGGAGTATGGGATGCCGGTGAGTAGTGTTGCCCAGGAGTCACACGCTCTTGCTGCTGGACATTCAGACTGCTGGTGGATGCAGTGGGTGAGGCAGAGAACTGATGGAAGGAGAGTGGCCTCTCATCTTTTGATGGGACCAGGGAAAGGCGCCTCACATCAAGCTGCCGACAGCGGGAATCAACACCTTGCACGGAACCTGCCACCTTCGCAGACTGTGGCCTCTCTCTTAAGGGTGCCTGGGAGGCTGTTGGCACAGAAGCCCTGGTGCTCTGACACACAGTGTCCTTGCCCCCGTGCAGCTCTGCTCCTGACTTCTGAGGACTCTCCTGCCTGTAGGCCTCTGGGCCAGCAGCCCTGAGGAGGTCTGCAGAGGCCAAGCTAAAGGCCCTGTTCAGTGACGTACTCCTCCTGCTCACGGCTCCTGGCTGCTGAGGCTGTGCCATCTGCCGCACCCCGCTGGCAGACTGGTGCTGTGGTGTGTGAGGAAGCTTAAGGGACCCTTGGGGGGTTGTCAGAGCATCAGGTTCAACTTGTCTGAGGTTTGGCTTCATGTAATTGTCAGGCTTAGCTGTTCTTCCTTCTTCACCAGCCATGGCCATCTTCACAGTGGGAGCAACAAGACTAGTGGGCATCTTAGCAGCCTCCTTTCTGGAGGGCTGAACCAGCAAGCTCCCAGCAGCTGAAGGCTCATTTGCTTTCCTAAAATAATCGCTGAGCAAGTCATCTCTGTTAGTGGAGGTGTCCTGGTGTGAGAAAATATGCACATCACATTAATGACAACACATTTTGTTTAAAGAATCATGTAGAACTCTGTATTCACAAAATCATCCTTCCCACTTAATTTAATCCAAACACAATCATAGATTTTACACAGTGGAAACAGAAGATATGAATGTTTTAAATGGGTATAAATCCAACTCAAGGAATAATGTGCTTATCATAATTAGATTGGGACAGCCTTGTTTGCCAGGTTAATTGACATAATTTAAAAATAATTTTGCTTGCAACCTGGACAGCAGCTCTTTTGCTTCCTTTCACATCAGCCACTCTCACTTTTAACATCAATATCATATTGATGACATCAGCCATTGGTATCAGCAAATATCAATTATGTCTGTCATATTCCAGAATACAGTTCATCTGGATAAATCTCTACTGTAACTTCAAGAATTTGACAGAAGTCAATACCTTGGGGAGATGTGCTAGCATTACAAAAAAGTTTAATTCCTTCTCCATTGATTCCCTTCATGTCTCCCACTCAATATATTACGTATGCTAAGAGCTGCATGTACAATACAATGAAATGTACCAAAAAATCATTACAATAATTGTTTGCCTACAATGAACTTGCAAATTTAAAGTCAGACAATTAACCTGGCAGTAAAAGAAAATATACGAGTATTTCATGGGGATGGTCCATGCAATCCAAAAATGGTGATGTTTGATCAGCTGCCATTGTACTATTAGTAAAAGGCATGCTCAGAACAGTTAAGGGACATGCTGTCATTACAAACAACATGCTGAACAAGCTCATGAAATTTACTTCTTTTCTCTAGGGACCATGTTTAAAGCTTGATGCACTTATTTCACTAGTGTTCAAATACTTCTTCTAGTCAAAAAACACATTTTCCATAAACAAACACCATCAAGGTAACAGTGCAGTGTGAAAATTTCTAAGCTCAACTAAGTGTTAAAGTGTTAAGGTTATTTTTAACTTTATTTAAACAGCTGTTAGGCACATTAACATTACAGAATGATGAGTCCTCCAAAAACACGCATGTGTATGAACAAACGCTGCAAATACTTTATGAGCAATTAATGCAAGTGATCTGCCAGCCTTTAAAGGAACAACTAGGAGTTACAGTATGTTTCTATAGGTATTAATATGCTAGCAAAAGCTGTGGGTAAGTCAGGAGCTGTTGCCTTCATAATAAGAACAATGGATACCCTGGGGATATAGAATGAAGCAGATCTCCTATATCCCCTGCCTGTTCTGCGCCTCACGCTGTCAGGATATGAAACACTGAGGACCGATTCGAGTGACTGCGAATGTTCCTGATGAATGGAAGGATATGGGGAGTAGCAAGAGGGATACAGGGCATCAGCTTCTAACAGAAATTGATGTAATGAAATCATTTCACTCTCATTTAAACTGCGCCGATGCTGAAAAGGAACAGGATGACAGAAAGAATGAAAATGGACATGGTCAGGTAGTTACAGACACAAAACAGTAATAATTTTAAACATCTCTAAAAGCTAAGAATTGTACTTAGGGTAATGAAGGAGTAGGAGGTATATTTAAACATTACTGTGAAAATTCAAGGACTAGAATTTACTGATGCCATGAAATGGCACATCTCTGCTGATTTCGATACTTTTACCAAGGCATTAATAAAACAGAAATCTCTGTTCGCTCACACTATCAATGAACTGTTTTAAGATATTAACCTGTTCAATAGTGCACTGCCTCACTATTGTACAGCATGTCTGAGCAGTGGAAAGACAAATACCATCTTGAAAACAAACATTTAGTTCCTGAAAAAAGCACTTTAATGAGCGACATATTCTTGCAATCATTGAACTAACAGGGCAGTATCAGCCAACACACAAACATGGTGAAAGTATCAAAAACTTCCTTCTGCAAGAAAAATAGTCTTTCTCAAATGCATTGATATTTTCAGATTATGAGACAGTTTTAAAAACTGCATATTTTGCACTTCAATTGAAAACTATTCTAGGTTTCATTCCTAATTATAGATTTAGCAGCTGAAAATTACACAGAAAACTTACCAGTTTATAAATAAAAATACTTGGAGCTGAGAACTGGTGATACAAAACCATGACCACAGTCATTTGCTAGCAAAAAGTCCCAGCAGTCCAATATACAGTACTTGCAGTGAATTATCTGACTTGTCATAGCTACTAAACCAAAATAAATTAACAGAGTGCTATGTGAAAGCTAATTTTACCTTAGTTATCAAAACTAAGTTATCATTCATTTTGCAAGATTTGACAGTACTCATGTACATGAACAAGGATCACCTTGTCTCTCCTTGCTTCCCTATGTCCTCATCCTCCTAAACCAGCTTTGAACAGTTTTTTGACATCTGAAATGGGCTATCTAGCCCTATTTACTTACACTTGGTAGAGACAGCCTGTTGCTCTCTTCCAAGAACTCTTCCAAAGTTACCATCTCACTGCCAGGTGAGGCAGACCGCTGCCTGCCTGCATGAGACTGAGGAGGATTGCTCTTCTGAGGTGTATCACAGGACATCAAACCATTCCTGTGGGAGGAGGACTCATGCCTGCTGCCAGGGCTTAAGAAAGCAGCAACAGAGTGAAGGGAATACGTGTCTCGGAGCAAGACTGGTGCCTCTCTGCTTGGCACTGTATCTTCACTGCTGAGGCTCTCAGTTCTACCATGGATATGGTCTAAGGAACCTGAGGAGAAGCATAAATACCATTAATGACTCAGCTCTAACATAATTTCAGTAGATTTCACACTCAGGTAGGAACATTATCATCCAAGGCCACTTCCACACAGATTGGGGAGCGTTTTTTACCTTCCTTTTTTCTCCTACAGAGCTCAAAACAATCAGCTTTGAAAAATCAGGACTATTAAATATCTTACAGCACCTTAAACAAGCACAACTACTTCACCAAAGAATAAAAATAGCACTGGGGGCTAATAAGCCTTATATTAGTAAGATAATATTGGGGTGCCTCTTAACAACCCGTGTGTCATTGAAAGTTCCCCAGTCTTGGCTGTGTGATCTGAGAGGTAGCAACTGACAGTGGAAAAGCAGAAAGTGGATTTTTCCACAGTGTTAGGTCTCTTGGCATCCTTCAAGGATGCACAATTTGCAAAAGCAAATCTCCAGAGCACACTGATCCCATCCGCAAGCTGTATGCAGAATAAGAACCACAGAGGTCTCGTTGTAGAGAGTCTAAGAGTGGCCTGATATTTCCCACAATATGATGCCAGTCAGACTGAAGCAAAACTCGACTGTCTGCCTTAAAAGCCACCCCTTGCCAGAATCAATCTTAGAAAAGCACTTCTTGCCAGCAGTTTTGATTCCCAAGACAGCCATGTCCAGATTGCATAATCACTACCATTTCAAAACAAGTCTTCAAAATTAATTGGAAGGAAAATGGCATTTTACACACAGTTCCACAGAATTTCACTTCCTGTTTGTCACAACTCAGCTGTAAAAGCTTTACCTTTCAAATTGAGAGGCGAACTACTGCTGGAAGCGTTCCTACTGCTCTCTAAACTGTTTGGCCTGGACACTGAAAAACACAAATCAAGCATTGAACAAACAGATCTTAAGTTACCCCGATTCTTTAAAAGACTTGGCTACAGTCTCCCTTCTGAAAATAGGACCTGTGCAACTAAGTCACTTTGAAAACATTAACAATATAATACACACAGGATGTCAAAATCTGGACAGAGTTAAAAACATCCTGATTTCTCAAGTTGTTCAGGATCCATCTTGTTTATCTCCATTTTTGCACAAAGAAATAAGTTCAGCGTTTTTACAGTAACTGTAAAGTAATGCAGATACTGAAAAAGTTCAACAATAAGTTGCTGTCTCTTTTTCAGTTTTCTTTGGAAGGAGTTGATAGCTTCCAAATTAAGTCTTCCACAATCTCTAAGCAGGCAGTGCTGCTGCTTTAACAGCGTTCCCACTGTGCATCCACAAGCCCCACACCAAATTTCTCTTACTGCTGATCCACTCCCTTTAAGGAAGGAAGTAAACATTCTCCAGAAAAATAAACAACAAATCTGCAGGACATGCATTAAAAGGTCTGTTGGTGGAGGAAGGCAACTTGTCTCAATGTCAGCATTGTTTTGAAAATTCATTTTGACAAAACATCCATTAAAAGCTTCAGTAGAAAACCAGATGCAGGTAGAATCCCACTCCCAAAATAATGCTGCATTACTACACCTTCTTCTGTAATATTAATGTAACAGAAACACTCCAGGACAGCTCATGTTGATGCAATGAAACAAGTCTTAATGCAGATGTTTAAAGCACTCACGTATGCTACAAGCTTACCCTGCTGTCTGGTGCCTGCAAACTCGACCTCTGGGAGCTGCTCACATAGATTATCTTCTGAATTATGGCCTGGAAAAGAACATAAAACTTAAAAGGCCAATTGAATACAGAAAGGTTAATCCCTCAGGTCAGTCTCCAATGCATTCCAGCAGTGTAGAAGATTGAGGTGATCAAGAGGGTTTATTGACCCATCTTCTAAACACTGGGCAGGGAACCACTGAAGAACTGACACTCAATATGCTCTGTCAAGGTGATGACATTACAAGCGTGAGTAAATCCTGCATCTCATCAATTAAACCACTCAGCAGATAAAGTAGGAGTGAAAATATTAGTGCTCTGGTTTTGTACTCGAGTCCCACTAGCAGCCTAGCAGGAACTATGAAGCAGCCTGCCTGGCACTACCAGCTGGTGTATCAAATGCACCACACACCTTTTGGCCTGCTCTGGAGCCGGGAGATGGGGGTGGAAGTGTGCACATGAATAGCTGAGGTTGAGTAAGTCCTGGGACCCATTTCCACACAGCTGGGTTTTGTTGCAGAGTCTGTTGAGATTTCAACATTATCATTGCTGCCTCCATGATGGGAATTCCTTTTTTGCTTTAGGTCCATTAGCACTGGTGGGAAGAGAGGTAAATAAATAAGACTCAATGAAAAATAGCATTAGGGGATTTGTCTTTATCTGCCCATACAAACATGACAAACAGACACAAAGAAACTGCACAACAGAGGCGCTAGTTTGGCAAGCTTTTCCATAAACAGTGCAGTAGTGGATAGGAAATTTCTGCCACCAGCTTGTCAATCATGTGTGCTCTCTGAAACGTGTGGGAGTGACAAGGGCTGCTTAGTGCCGGTGGGAGGGTTGATATTATACATGCAACAATTACTGTGAAAGGAGGAAGAAAAGGAGCAAAGACATGAATCCAGAAAAGATAAGTGAGGTGTGAAATTCCCATAACATTATTCCTTGTAAGTGCATTTTATAAGAACTTACTTCAGTAATAAAATAGAATAGAGAAAGAGTGACACTAGTCAAGCTCTTACTCAAAGAAAAATAATGCTGATTTGAAAATGATCTATCATGAGCCAAGCACTAAGCTAACTGCTTTCAGGTTTGTATCTTTGCTGTGGGTAAGAGCACAGTCTTTACAAGGTTGAAACTCTGCTCTTATGATGTCCTAGTGCAACGATTTTTAAATAGAGTTCCTGGGATCTTAGCAAGAGAACAACAAAAACTGTCTGCTAGAATATTACTTAGATTAAGAATCTGAAAAATTATTTTCTACTGATGAAGCAGGTTAATTCATTTCTTGTAATGTCAATGTAATGCTTTAAGGCATACAGAAGAAATTTTAAAGAATTTACTGCAGAAAACACACTTAATGAGATGTAAGATTCTAGATTCTATATATTTCTATGGAATACTTGATTAAGTAACAGAAACTAAATGTTGAAAACGCAGCAGAGTGCAGCAGTCAAAATAAGCATCTGGCCAAGACAACGGACAGACAGTTCAAAGCACAGAGCAGCTGTGAAGTTATTTTAGAGAAATGGACCAATGTGCTCTCATCTTAGGTGGGCCCTGAAAGCTGTCTTCATCCAGGAACAACGTTTTCTCCCTAGGTCTGCATGGGCTCCACAGTCTGGGCCAGCACTTGCTCTCAGAATTGAAGCTTATGCCGTGCCTGCAGGGGCAAATACTGGCTAAAGCTTCACATGCAAATCTGTATTTCTAATCGACTTCGTAGATACACTTAACACCTTCCATGGATGCCAAAAGTATCAATTGCCCTGGAGACTAACATTCTCCACAAATCCCCAAATGGGCAACAAAACCAGGCTGTTCTGTGAGAGTCCCTGGTTGTGACATGGGGACAGTTCTCAGAGTGAGAAAGGGAAACGAGATCTCCTGGCCTCTCTGCTGAGTCCCTGGTAGCACACTGCCCACACTGAATCCAATAACAGGGTCAGGACTGGACCTGCACATTCATTTCAGAAGCCACCAGGTCATGACCACTAGGCAACAAGAATTCTGGGCAATGGATTAATGAAGGTTATTAATAGCCTTAAGAGAACAAATCTACATTCTTCTTCCAAAAAAATCTGTTGAAACTGAAACATCAGCTCAATTCAAGATGAATTTTCTTAATTGGAAGTACAAAACCTTACTAAATATCAGGTTTGAATGCAAGCATCAAGACACTTGGCTGAGAATAACTTTTCCAGTAGCTTCCATTCTATATTAAAAGTTAGACTATTTAAAAGCAGAAAAAGGTGTTAAAAAATCTGCCTCTTTAAATCATTTACTAGCACAGACTACTGGAAAAACCTCTGGAGGTTGACAATGTATCTGTATTTTAGTAGGACTATCACGCTGTAGAAAGCATAGCAACAGCAAATCAGTTCAACACTTTAACTGGACACATTGCAAGTACATGATTGCAAGAAAATATTGAAGCGAATAGCAACTTCACTTACAACATGCACCACAGCCAATATACATACGCAAACTGTATGCCATGGGGTCCCCTAAAGTGTGCTGCATTGAAGAAATGATCCACAGTGTGCAATAGTGATTCATCTTCTACAGGAAAACTTAAGTCCACGTTCACTAATCTTTGCTTGTATTTAGAGTATTGTATAGACATGCTGAGTGTTTCTATCAATGTGCGTGTTCTTTTGTGGCATGTGGGATTTTTATTTTTTATTTTTTTTTTTAATATTTGTCAGAAATAAATGAAGACAAATGCTACAGAGAAGGTGTTAGAAAATTCCCAGTTCCGGGAAAGAAAGAGTTTCATTAGGAGAGGATGGGATGTCGGAAGAAGACCAGAACCGGAGCCGATTAGAGAAAGACTGATGATTCGATGGAGACTTAGGAGACTTTTCTTTATCCTTGCTTTTGCTTCTCAAAAAGGCAATCTTTTTGCGCTGTGCAGCTAAATTGTTATCACCCAGGTATCCCAAAAAGAAGAAGAAAAAAAAAGTAAAAAAAAAAAGCCTTATAAATAAAATTTAAAATGTCTTAACACAGATTAAACACTACAAAACCAGTAAAAACAACAAAGGCTAAACAATGACCAACATCTATAACGAAAGATTGATGAAAGCATTGCTAATCATAGCTAATTTGACTCAGATTAAGGCATAGATTAACACATAAACTCAATATTTAAGCAAGTCCACTAAAATTATTGTTAGATCATACAAAATGTTTTTGCTTTATAATGTAAAATTAAATTGGTGTACATGTTACTCAGTGATAACACACTCCAATTTCCTAGATGTCTTCTAGGCTTTAGTACTGGTGAGCCTTATCTCCACATAAGTGTCTCATGTAACATGAAAATGAATGATGCCCCAGAGATTTTCTGTTGTCTCTAGCACTCTACAAGGGCCTTGTTCTGTGGCAACCCAACTTCCAATGTGAACTCAGGATGCATGTTAAACACTTGGAATCATAATTCCATAAAACATCTGTTTTCACTTTCATTGAATAAATGACCTTAAAGAATTAGAACAGAGAAAGTGTTTTACCCAATCAAAAATAAAACCTTCAGACAGACAGGCACTTGGAGTAGTTTATAACAAGAGTTCTTTTCTCAGCTGCTCCCCTTCTGTTTCCCATACCCCACAGTTGGAAGACAGGAATTATTATTCAAGTATCAATTTCAAAATTGCTTCTTGGAAAGTATCCCTGGAGTATAACAATCTATACACAGAAGCCAACAGAAATTTTCTCAGTACAATAAACAAACCTTGGGACATATATATTACCTTTAATAAGAATGAAGAGTACTTATTTTGAGGAACTTTCTTTTAAACTTCCCATAATTTGGAACACCCGATTTACTGTATAAACTAACTCAACAGAAAATCATTCCATCTTCCTTACATATGCCTTAGTATTAAAAAAAAAAATTACATGGAAAAAATCCCTAGTTTAATTCTAAATCAAAACATGGTACTGTCCTCCAAAACCACCAGATTATGATAAATCAGTTATTTACAATAAATGGGTTATTTGTTCTGCACGTGCACCATCTGCTGGCAGTGGCTGTCAGCCAGCTCACACCCCTGAAAAAGCCTGAATCACACACTATTCCATGATCCAGCTTTAAACTGCTTTGCTGCAAGCCCCAGTAAATGAAGCATTAGAATCAACTTATTCAGTAATACGCAACATATCTGGGCCAACAGAAGCTGAAGGGAGAGGTAGTAGATAAAAGGAAGAAAGTAAACTAAAACAAAACCAAACCTGTTATCTTGCAGAGTTTACTCCAATTTCTAGTTTAGGGTTTTATGCATACTAAAACTTCTATTGTACTAAAAAAAAAAAAAAAACAAACCTCCAAAACAAACCCAAAATCAACCAATGAAAAAAACCCTACCAAAAAACCCCACAACAACAAAAAAGGACATAAAATATAATGTGATTGGGCATTAACATATCCCTTTAAAAAAAATTTTCAGCTCATGAATTTAGGCTGGGCATTCCTTACCTTTGTTTGAAGAACCCCCAGGGTTCTCCCTCTCTTCCACAGGGTTTGACCCTTGAGAGGTATTATCCTGAGCCTCATGTTGATGTTTCAATTTTTGGGAGGCAGATGGAGAGTTTACCATCTCTGGGGATTCAGAATGCCATGTGGAGCTTTCTGCTGCTGGTTTCAGCCGCTCCCTTGGAGTCTCCTTCTTTGGCTTGATTAATTTGACTAAAGCTCTGGCTCCAATCCAGGGGTTTTTCCTGATAAAGAAGGTTTGGTGAATGGAATTCAGAAAATGCTACACAAAATACACCCCAAAGAAGTTTACAGCCGTGCTAAAGCCATCAAGCCATCCTACGTTCTTATTTGTTTACTGTCATCAATTGGTTCAAAAAATGCACCATGAACTTCACAGCACTTGAGATCCACTTCTCTGCTAAAGTCAAAATTACTTTTACAGAAATATTTCTTCAGCACGAGAAATGTGAGAAAGACAACTGTTCCCTCCGCTAGAAACCTAAACTATACATATGGAGCACATAAGATATTCTTACAGTGTGAAAAACTCCACTACAGAACAGACTGAGGAGGAAAGAAATGAAAATGCTTTGAAACCTCTTTGCTAAGGTTATCAGCCCGAACTATGTGTGGTGGAATTAACTTGGTTCTTCTTTGTTGTTCTCAATATAACTTCTAAGTCCCCTCTCTCCAACAGACTGGTTATCTCTTGCTTTGAAAGAGCAGCTCTCAAAGTTCCTAGTGCTGCTTAGTCACCACACTGGGAGCAAAGTGGCTCTTTCCCAATCGTTTTTGGGAGTTTCAGATTCTTGTATTGATACAGAGGGCCCCACAAGAGGCCCTATGCTCTATGTTAACACAATCTGTTGCTTCAGGGAGTATCTTGCAGAGTGAGAGTGAAGAGACAAGTGGAGATGACACCACCCTTACTTCAGATGAAGTTTCTGTTATCCTCAGTCATGAAAAGCCCTTTCCCACCCTCACTGATCTGTACAGCAGAACTGAACCCATGCAGAACTCACTTTTTTGGAGCAGGATCATAGAACTTATACTGATCCATTATCTTCTCTTCAAGTTTTTCCTTATGTCTCCTTAAGGCATTCAATTTATCACTGTGAGGGGAGGAGAGCATATTCTGAGTCATCTGAATGAAATTAAATATAATCACAATACTGAAGTCCAAAAGCCACCAAAAGAAGAAAGAGACTGAAATATCTTCCTATCCTGAACCTTCAGGATTCACATTCTGGAGAAGGCAAATGCAAAAGCCTACCAACCATGCTGATGGGTGATTTTTCTGCAATAAAACATGAAAGGTGAAAGAACAACAGTAGATGGTGGTGCAAGATTACTAACTAGTATCTCAGGCAGAGTTTGTTTGGTGGGTGTTAAGACTAACTATATTTTTTACTGATTTTGTTAACCTACACAGTGGAAGTTGGCAAATCTTATATTCATTCAAGTAGTAAGGCAAATGTTCCTCCATCATAGAACAGTCAGACACCAGAATAAACAGATTAGAGTACATCTGAACTGTATTCAGCCTATTTCAGCAAACAATTACTAACACTTCAACCATATAAGCCAGTACTGCTATAAAACTCAACTCAGTAACTCCCACATCATCCTGATGTGCTTAAACTAAAATTCTTGGGATTAAGAACATTTCTCTTCCTTCTTTCATACCTACAAGAGAAATTCCCAGGATTCTTTGTAAATGCACACTACCTTCAAACAGGGTATCTCACTTCAATGTGTCAACCTGTGCATGAAGGACACAGCAACATATGCTGATGTCTGCATCCTTAAAAACAACACCAAAGCAGGTACTTCTTGAAATGCAAATGAAAACAAGAGGAGTATGAATATTTGCTATTCTTCAGGAACCTAAATATAAAATTACTCTCATAAGACTAAATTTTTTTTGCAACTTGGCTGTTTTACAAAATCTTAAAACTTTTTCTCTACCTCCTCTTCTTTGAGAAGTATCACTGGGTTTAGCATTCCATCTTTTCTAACTGGATTTTCCACATAGGTTCATCTGTATTATGTTAAAAGAGCTGTGCTTGCCCAGGTGTTTTATGAACAACCCTTTGCAGTAAGGCAATGTGAAAACATTTTGTGCTTTCTCCTATTACACTTATCTCTTACCAAACATCCCCTTTTCCAACAGATATCAAGAAGACCTATTATTCCACTGCCTGCTCTTCTAGTCCTGATAGATGATTTATTATGTCTAGATTATGTTTTTAGATTTCACAATTCAAATCTCTTTTCTTACATGTACTGTTTCTGTTCTTCATGATACTGCTCCTTGCTCTCCATGTTCTGCTCCAACAACATCTGATTCTGCTGGCTCAGCATCTGAATCTGACTCAGGAGATGATGGTTTTCTTCTTCCAGATTTCCCTTTAGACGGGACAGGAGCTATTAAACAAGACAAATTAATTTCTCCTCTGCATCTGGCTTCCCTGGAGTGCACCATAATCAAGATAACACAATAGCATGGAAACCTAAGATACAAATCTATACACTTCTAACTATATGGGGGTGTTGTTACATAGTTTGACCTACTATACACAGCTTGTCAAAAGCTTCACACAATGAATGGCAGCTCTCTAACCCAGAAGCAGCAGCAGTTGAGTATCTACAGGTACTCACCTCACAGTGATTATCCAGCTTGGTCAGAGAGATATCCATGGATTGGTGCTGTTCTTTCAGCTCATCATAGCGAGCTTGCCAACGATTCAACTCCAGCTGAGAGTTGTTCAAGGAAGTTTTCAGCTCTTTAGTGTGTGAATGCAGCCCTTCATACTCTATCTTTAGTTGGTTGTGCAAGAAATTCACCCTAAACACGGAGAAGACAGCATGCTTACGAAGGACACTTCACAGAAATGACCTCACATTCAAAGACCACACCATCAGTTTGCAGCTCTCACTAAATCAAACACAGTTCCAAAGAGTAACTCCTAAGTAAGACTAACTTCTAAGCATTTAATAAAATTTTATTAAGAAGTAGTGGTAACATTATAAAAAATTTCAAATCTACAAAAGAACTGAAAGGAAAATACCTAAAATTTCAAACTGCAATTTCTTCAATATGTAAGAAACATACCACAAATTTCTGAGCACAATGTATTTTAGAGCATTTGGATATAAAGGCAGCTCTATTTGGCACAAAAAAAGAAAACTCATGCGTTATTTTTTATCCTGATGCATGAAATATGAGCATTTAAGTGTCCTGAAGTGCGAAACACTAGTGTTGTAAGAAGATACTGAGGATACTTTTATACTTTTAGGTAAATCTAAAAGTGTCTACAAATCATGAAGGCATAGCATTAAAAAGATTAAGTTCTGTATCTGCTGACAGATAAGCCTGGCTCTCTACCAGCCCTGCAATCAACATTATGCAAGATCTTTGTCCCTAAGAAAATGAATTAGGAACAGCAAACTTGAGAAAACCTCTGGAAAGCTCTGCACTGTTCTAAAGTACACTTGGACAATTGTAGCTCACCTTAAAATGTGATTTTTAAGTATAATTCAACCTGACATTGCTTTAACTTGATGTGGTCTTGGCCCCTTTTTTGTACCAAACAGATTCTCAAAAGACCTTTGCAATATGAACAAGGCTACAGGGAGGTTTTTGGGTGTGGCTCTGCTGTAAGTTAACAGCTACCCACTGATCAAGAGTCTCTAAGACTGCTTTTAATAACAGGAACGGCAGATCTCCCTGGGCACCAGAAAATGAACAATGGTGGCACCCAGAGCTAAAATCATACTGTGTAAAAACCATAAACTAGTGCTCCTCAAGGGGAAAAAAAACCGAACAGTGTAATTTGGGAGGTTGGGCATTTGTAGCTCTGCCTAAAGGCAAGTGCTTGGAAACAATTCATTGCAGAAAATGCTTGTGAACTGAACCAACCTCGTGTGGAAGCTTATTTTGTATGAGCAAAGGTCTCAGGTCTGAAGCACCAAATAACTGTATCAGTTGGCAGTATTTATGAAGCTGACAATCTTTAACAAGTTAAAATTACCAAATTAACAATACCAAATTAGAGAAAAAGAACAGACACATTATATGAAGGTACCTCAGAGTTAAAGCGACACATCCATGTTTGCACAATTGACTTTGAACTGATACATAACAATTTAGCAAAGGAACCATACCTGTCCAGTTCCTCCCTCAGCTTCTGATTTTCCCCAGTGGTTATTGCATTTGATCTTCTCTCTTGTTGCAAAACCTCTCTTTCAGTTTTTAAAACTAATTCCAACTCCTCCAGTTCTGCTTTGTGTTTTGTTAAGCTGTTGTATCTGCACAAGGAAGAATAGCATACCCTCAACTTTCATTTAAACATTTTTCTTCCTCTGGGTTAATATTTTTAATAAGTAATACCACAATGATCAGAAAGCATCATCTTTTCTGGCTTTATTTATTTCATCCACATTTATGTAGTTTAATTTCTACCAAAGCTGAAGAATTCAACATTAGGCATGAAAATTCAAATTAGTATACAAGTCAGCAGAGACTATTTTAGAAAAAAAAAGGAAAAAGGAAAGCATTTTTTAAGGGAACTGGAACACAATTGACAGAATCTTACTTCAGTTTCAGATTCTGATAATTTAGTTTATGAAAGCAGGAGATTCTGCAAAATGAATGGAAACCACACCACTAAACCAGAATCCCAGTCACAAATAATTGACAGTGGCAAGAGTCAAAAACCTGACTAGAAAGTAGCTCCCAAATAGCAACAGGAAAGGAGAGCAATGAGCAAGAGTTTTGTTAAGTAACCACCTAATGTATATTAGGTTATATGCATAGCTAATAGCAACCTGCACATGTACTAATCCCTGATATATTCCAGACAGATGGTGAGATATCAGTGAATTGACAGCAAAGCACCTTTAAGCAGAGGCTGATTCATCTGCTTGAGTTGCTCTATTTGCTCACTAGTGAAAAAACCAAGAGCAAAACCAGTGTTCACATCCAGGCTCCCACTATTGTTTGGTTTATGTAACGTGTGCATAAACCATTCAGGGCAGGGAGATGGGGAGAGTAGGAGGGCTGATGCCATCAACATCCATCTTTAATTTTCATCTCTGGAATGCTAAAGTAACCAAGGTGCAGAACTACTTTCCTGATATTTGGCACAGGCATGGATTAGGCAGGCTCAGCCTCCCTGAGGTGCCACATCACCTGCATTCAGAAAACACTGACAAGAACGAGGCCAACTGAAATCACTTCACAAGGCAGCAAGCTGTTCCCAGATTTTTTTCCCTCTGGCTCTGTCAGAATCTGTGCCACACACCAGCAGAGGCCACTGGTACAGTCAATGTCAAAAGTCATCAGCACATTTTTTGGTCACTATAATAAAAGGGGATTTCCCCGAACTATCAGATACAGCCATGTCAATAATGGAGAAATATTCTTCCAAGGAATTTTAAAACAGAATCTAGGCAGAAGATGCAGCATTGTTTAAAAAGCTAAAGAGAACACCTTTTTGTGACTCTCATGCCAGCAGAGTTCAATGCAGAGCACAGTTACTCTACAGTCATGAAAATTTCAAAACAAAACCAGAACCAGCAGACAGCACCAAATACACTGACTCCTGACAACTTGTTTTTCTTTCAGGCTACCATTCCATTCATCCCAGGGTCAAATTACAGGCTGTCCCAAATTCCAGTCCATTGAAGGGCCACACAGGAAAGTACCTGTCTCTCAGACAAACGCTGCTTTATGCTATTCATTCCCAGTAACAGCAGTAGAGTTTAATTAATCTTATTTATTTTTTTTCTTGCTCCATTCAGCTCTGGGACATTTCAAATTCAATGTCCGTACAACAAATGGAAGAACCTGAAAGCAAAGGAAGGTTTCACATCCAGCTCCAAGAAGCATTTTAGACAGACTGCGTGCCAATGAAGAGTCTGAGAAGGCAAACTCCAGTCAGTCCTTTGGCAGAGATTACCATGGCTGTCTGCAGAAACTGTGCTGTAAATTCCTTTGCTGTCTCTGTATGATAGGGCTACTCTGTTCATTTTTATCCCAGCCTTCTATGTGTTAAAGAAGGCTCCTTAGAGGGAAGCAGAATACTGGTCCAGCATTACAGCCAGGCCCAGCACCACAGGCTGCCACATTGAGCCTGAGGTAGACCACAGCTGTTAGGTGAAAGGTAAGAAAGAGGAGACTGTCTGCAAAAATGGAAATGATTGTTCATGTCTGGAGCCCTAAAGAAATCCTCAGGCAAAATATTCCTGTAGTAGAGATTCACCCTGGAGTCTACAATTTGAGCACAATCTGTGCAACCTGACAAGTTTTACCACCAGGGACCAGGTTACCCTTGCTGTAGACTATTCAACACTCATGTTCATTTCACTATTTAAAGCATCAGGCTTTTGGACAGAAGGGTTTTAAAAAGATCTTCTTATACATGCATATAGAATCCATTTGGCTCTGACACAATCCATTCCTGTGATTGAACAAACATAGTCCTCTTTTGGCTTTTATTCTTTCTGCTGCGTTTTGAGGAGAAATACTATGGGTAGGTATTTGTGACTGAGACAACTTTGAAAATGCTCAGCTATGATAAAAAGTGCAGCAAAAGGAACTCAGAAAAATAACTACCAGGCAGCCCTGGTAACATAATAATACAACTCCCTGCAATATGTAACCCTACACAGCAGGCATTCTTTTCCCAGTGTCTCTGCAGGATCAGACTTCTCGACTAAGCCACGAAGAACTGTTCAGGAATCTGTTAATCAACCGTAGCTACAAAGTTATTACCTTCCCATAGTAACATGCAATATGTAAAGCAATTTTAAAAATGCAGAAGAGGCCAGCCTTTCTGTGTTCACTGAGACAGTCAGCCAGACTTTAAAGTCAAAAAACTGCTATTAATGGTAAATGACCCTAACATACTAACCCTCCTCTTCTGGCTAAGCCAAACCCACACATCCGTGGTCTGCTGGGCTCTGACAGGCTATTTCACTGCAGTCACACACAACCCATTATCAAATCCCCACTGTACTGTTAATACTGTGCAGACAGAACCAAAAGAGGTTTAAAGAAGTTTGCTCAGGTGCAGAAAATGTTCTGTGGTTAGAATGCCACAGAGTGAACTACACAAACCTTTGGGACCTTGGCTGTACACGTTGTTGGACGTGCACAAGCTAACTAAAGTTGC
This sequence comes from Polioptila caerulea, assembly GCA_013397295.1. Lineage (NCBI taxonomy): Eukaryota > Metazoa > Chordata > Aves > Passeriformes > Certhiidae > Polioptila > Polioptila caerulea. The sequence continues at coordinate 426,006 of VYXF01004971.1, forward strand.
TGTGGATTTTTCTAGAGAAGCTGCAGTCACAGGTTTGTGAGGAACTGTAATCCTGCCTTAAGTAACAGAACTATAACTGCAGTGCTATCACCAGCTGAGGAAAACCAAACACCTTGGAGCTGTGACATGAAAAACCCATCTCCTAAACACCACACAAAAAAACTTCTTGGTTGCACTGAGCTGCCTCTGGGGAATATTTAGCAGGTGGTGCATTCTAGCTGAATTTGAAAGTGAAATACTCCATCTTAGCAGTGAAATACCTCAGTTAAAAAGAAGAGGTGTTAACAAAACTTTTCTTATGCTACTCTTTCTTCCTTCTGCTCCCTCAGCAGCATATGATGAAGGGAGAACAAAACATGCACTAAAAAAAGCAGCTTGTGGCTTTTTTCCTGACAGCCAAATGGAGTCCTTGGACAAATCACCTTGATAAGTATCTTTTAAGACTGATCTGCTGAGGAGGATACTGCATGCTTAGAACTGCCAAACTCAACCTGTTTTGAATACAGAGAAGGCCACCATCTGCGCCCCTGCAACACCTCTCACTAGGAGTGACATCTCAGAAAGAGTCCAGACTGTTACTGATTACAGTGGTGACCTGAACACTCACCTCTACAGATAACCTACTCCTTGAAAAACACTTCTTCCTTAGGCTAGAGCTGCTTAGTGTTTGGTACTCATCAAGCAAAAAGAACAGAGCAAACTGCCTTAACACACGGCAGTGTAGTAATCTCAAGCAAAGCCTGAATCAATGAGAACCATTAATCAGTCTGAGAAAGACTTGGTAAGCAGGAACAGTGTCTGTGTAATCACTTACAGCTCATTTAGTCGACAGCTGAGCAGCTGTCCTGTCACACAGCCTCAGTGGATATTTTAATCACTATAGTTTACTTCTGCACTTTATTAAAATCCACTGCACATTGTATTTGCCAGCTCCTTAGTCTTTGGGAAAGAAAAGTTTAGCACTAGTTTTCAGTTCACCAAAGATCACCACTGAGTTGCTCTGAATCCAACTCATGATCTTGCACAGAAATGAAACCTAAATACAAATGTTTTGAGGAAAATCACTGAAAAATGTAAGAGAAGTTTGAGAGGTAGGCAGAAAAGCATTTTTGTAGTAGTACATTATATATATTGTTTAATCCATGCACAATTTTCAGAAAATTATAGTGACTAGAGACTTAACAATTAACAGTTTACGGATTTCCTAATTCAACTGAAGGGCCTGATGCAACAACTTTAGACTATGAGAACTACAAGAAAATCAGTAATACATCATTACCTCATAACTTCCTTCAGAGTGCCTCCTTTGACACGCCACGAAGTTCAATGATTGAAATTTCTCAAGATACACATTACTCACATATAGGTGACCTGCAGACTTTATGGTTAGAAGAGACACTCCACACAGTAGAACTGGAGAATGTTTTTAAGGCTGTAACTTGTTATAGCACAAATCCTTAAAGGTAGTAGAAGCACTTAAGCTACTTCTGACAAAGCATCCCCGGGATCCAAGCCCATGTTTGCTGAATATCACCAAAGTCACCTCTGTTCTGCCACCTTTAGAGATCTAAAAGCCAGAGCTTTGCAAATACTTTCCTCTAATGTCCTAATGACAACAAGAATGACTGGGCACTTTTTCAGGGCAGCAACTCTGTAATTGCTGTTTGTAACTGGAGACAACATTTAAGGCTAAAATTGCAACATTGGCACATTCTGGCTACACCGTACCCCTGAGCAGTGAGCGTACCTCTCACGCAGACCTTTGTGCTCCAGATCCAGGGTTTTGTGTAATGTTTTCAGGCAGCTGTGCTGATTTATCAGCCTTTCATACTCTGCAGACTGCCGTTCATGCAATGAAGCAAGGTGTTCATGGTCCTGAAGCAATGATTCATATTCAGCTTTCAGCTGCTCCTTCTGTTTCAGTAGATTTTCATTCTCATTCTCCTTGGCTGTCTGCTGATTTTGGAGTAAAGCATTTTGGGCTGTCAGTGAAGCACTCTGGGAGCTGAGAGTTGAATTTTCTACCTAAAGTTTTGGAAGAATAAATGAGTATTACTTATTCACATCTACTGGTACACACAAAAACATTTTGTAGCAGCTTACATCCATACAGAATTAGTCTAGAATGCCTACATTGCCTTGTAGATTTAAGACATTTATGTACAATTTGGCATCATTTTGGTATTACTGCGGGTAGTGCGCACCACCTGAAGCTATGCTATCAGTAGTATGAAAATTTATCACAAACCCCCAAACTGAAAAAATACTGTTTTACCAGAAGCTCTTGAGCCTGAAGACCAAGATGATCTGGAACACTTGCAACTCAACTGCACTTCTGACAATCATGTTAAAGAAAAAAGTTGCCCCATATTTGTGTACAAGTAATGAAACTCAAGTTCACCCAAACTCAAAAATATTAACTGCACCACTGTGCATATGGACAATACTGCTACCACTGCATAGGTGAGCAGTACTCCTAACAAGTCTGGTTTCAGTAGAGAGATGGTGCATTGATTTTTTATGTTGTTAATATAAGTCAATTACAGATGGAAAATAATTTATGAGAACAAAAAAATCTCATCTCTGAATATGCAAGAAGAAAAGCTTGAAAAGTGAAAGTCACGCAAGAAAAATAGAGTCAATCCAATGCTGTCCTTTGAAATTGGTCTCTTTCTCAAAGTAAGTTATTTTTTTTTAAGTCAAGTAATTTTTAAGAGTTTATTTTCCACTGGCAACTTAGACATTTTGACTGAAAGCCTGAAAACCGTGATTGGAACTCATTGCTACAATGTCTATGGGGAGCTGATTTGTGTCCTCTTTCCATTTCTGCCAAGCTGTTTCACAGGCATAGCATTAACAAAAAAACCCAAAGCTTTATTTATTTCAAGAGTTTAACTTCTGGAATAACACATCTGGATTTTGCTGTATTAACTTTAATTTTCTCTAAATAACCACTTTCTTGCTGAAGGTAGCTACCAGACATTAGCTACAGACCTAATTTCCCTTCTAGCTTGGAGAAATTCAGACCTCAAACTAAGCTCCACCTCCTGGGCCTCATCTTTCCATCATTACATCTGCCTACCAACACAAACATTTCCTTATTAGCTGTCATCTTCTCCACACTATTGTAATCAAATCCAACCTCCTGGCACAAAGGCTCAAGGATGTCCTGACCTGGAGTTTGGCTGTCTGTGTCTGCAGGGCAGTGTTATGCTCCTGAAGGAAGACATTTTGCTTCTGTAGTGTCAGGATCTGATTGTTGAAGGAAACATTCTGTGTTTCCAAATGCTTTAGCTGTTCCTTAAGCAGTTGCTTCTCGGTGTGCAGGGCTGCATTCTGAAAGAGAGATGGCATTGAAGGGGTGACAGAAAAGAAACAGTTGTCCTGATCATCTGGAGTCCTATCAAAGATGAGAACCAATGAGTGATGATCATTCTGAAACAAAGGCATAAAAAAACCTCTTTGCAGCATTCAATGAAGGTAGGACAGATGTTAAACACAGGATTAATCCCTGCAAAGATGGGACAAGATGGACACAAGACACATGAAGCACTTAAGTCCCATGCAGCCCTGAGTGATGCCCAAGGAATCTGGTAGACTTGGGTGCTCCAGAAAACCTACCAGATTCCTTTAAGCTCAAAAATCCAGTTTCCATCAACCCACTCAAGAACACAAGAGAAGTCTATGAGCTAAGAGGAAATAGGAGAAGGCTTACATTCCTTTCCAGTTCAATGGCTCTGTCCTTCAGTTTCAGCAGCTCTGTGGTAGCCTCTTGGTGCCCTGTTTCCAATTTCTCATTCATTTGCTGGTTGGGAATGAGCTTCTCTGCTGCATTCCTCAGTGACTTCTGAGCATACTGCCCATCCTGCTGAGTCTGCTTAAGTGCATCAAAGTCCTTCCTCACCTACAAAGTCAACAAGCAACAACCTTCAGCACTGAGGGAACTGGAATAATGTATTAACAATGATGGGACATGTCACTCCTCTCTTGCATTGTACAGACTTTCAGAGATTCAACAACCATTACCCCACTTCATGGTCAGGGAGGCTGAGACACACACAGGTGGAAGAATCCATGACTTTTGTTGTCACCTAACAAACAGGCTGTTCTTAAGTGAGGTGTTTCAACTGCAGTCTTCCTCAGCCTGTTTCCACTAAACAATGCAGAAAAACACAGCCATGCCAATGAAAAAACCATGGGAAAACAGATCTACAGAGAGAAATTATCCAAGAAAACCCCTCCTGATGGGCTCCAGTCCGATTTTTAAAAATTAATTTTGTGTCATTACATAGAAAGGGACCAAAAAAAAGGCAGTTCAGTGAAAAAAGGTTCTTGGGAAGGATGTGTATGGGGAGGGGCAGATAGAAAAATCAACCTGTTCTTCAAAAAAAAAAAAAAAAAAATTAAAACCTCAAACCAAAGTATGCCCAATCATGTCAATGTGCAGAACTGCAATGTGAAAAACTGTAATTCACTTAAGCTCTTACCATATTTAGATCATTCTGTAACTGCTGGTTCAAGTTCAGAAAGTCTTTCACTTGAGCTTCCAGCATTGCAATCTTCTCCTCTTTCACAGCTAGAGTTGATTTTAGTGCTGATTCAGTTTTGCTTTCCAGAACCTTGTATTTTCTGAAAAATATGATAACAGCTTTCTGATGTCTGCCACTAGGATATAAGCCACCATCTAAATAGCAGACTTCACCTTCACCCATTCCCAATCTCACTACATGTTAAATTATACATAACTGCTTCTTCAGGAAAATGATTTCCTCTACTGCTGCACATTGCTACTGATATATTATAGCTGGGGAATTCACATATGGAAAATCCAATCAATTTTAATAACACCAGCACGGCTCAACAGATATATCAGAGTTCCATAATTTGAAAAAAATGTAAGTTTGTTTTTTTCCCATAATTACACAACAGAAAACTCTTCTTATGGCTCTTTTGTATGTTCTTGACAAGGAGGAAGATCCAGTTTAAAGACTCCTACTAGATGGCTAGGTTTCTCTAAGTAGGTCTTACCAAGAAGCCATATACACACAGCTTGTTGGGATCTTCTGTGTTCATTACTATAGGACTTACAAAGGAACCCCTTGCCATCAGGTATTTCTTAAGCAACTTCTATGTTTATATTAACAGGTATTTATTTGGATCACCAATTACATTAAGAAATGACAGACACTGTTTAATACACTCTTCTTACTTGTTAAAGAGAACACAAAGAGAAACACGCACTGAAATAGCGCCCAGCTACTCTGCTGGAGAGTACAGAGGAACTGTAGTAAAACTGCTAGCATGGAGAGAGAAAGTGGCATTTCTTCCTTCCACCCAAGAAAATGTTTTGCAAAACTTACAGTATGCTGCCAAGCTTTACTGCCTCAGAAAAATGTGGTTTACGTCCAAAACTGTTAAGGGTAATGGCAAGGGGGCAGATGAGATCCAAAAGGAAATGCAAAGGGCTTTGGTAAGGCTGAGTCTTAAAGAATAACTAGAAAAGCTCAGTTTCCTTACGTGTCATCATTGCCATTATCATCCTCCAGCAGCAGCTCTTTGTTCAATCCCATCTTCTCCAGTTCCTGGCTCAGTTTGTCCAGCTCACTAGACAGCTTTTGACTCTTCAGCTTCTCCAGGACCAAATCCTGAAACAGCATTAACATGACTAGTTGCTATGCAAAGGGTGGTGGTAATTACCCAGCACTATACATTTCTTTTAAGAGTATTGAAAAATTCATTGGATAAAATCCTAGTTTCAAGTAGGTCAGCTGAAATTCTTCATCAGTGACAGCTGAGTGCAGAATTAAACTGATTGGTTTTATTTATAGGTCACTTGAAAGAAATCTGCAGACTGCTTCTTTTGGCCTTTGTCTCACTCACTGTGCTGAACTTCTTCTGCCAACACTGGCTTTGTGCCTGCCTGCCAAAGGAGGGAATGTGTGGGCCAGGAGACACTACCCCATCATCATAGGGATGTGTGCAGGGCAGGGGACAGCAGCAGAGGAGCAGAGGGAGTTCCCACCTCTCAGCCAGGACAAAAAGCCCTGCCAGCACTGGCACACATGCAGAGGAGCAACACAACTTCAGTATGGAAATCTCCTGAGGTATTATGGCCATGATGTTATTACCACAGGATTTGGTAACAGGGTCAACAGTGAATAACACACTGAGTTTCTGACATATGGTAAATTACTGTCCAAAGTTTTGTAAGTGTAACTACATTGTAGTGTAAGGGACAGGACAGCTCTGGACATGAGAGCTTGGTCACTGATTCTGGCATCTACTGATGCAGCCTGGTTTCACTTAGGTTACTTTGGGAAGAAAATAAAGCAGAACCCAGCAAGGAAGTCATACAAGAAGATTTGGTGGTGCTGTACCAGAAGGTATATTGGGACAATGCTTTGCTGCTATGCCAGTAAAATGATCTGTGTGGAAATGCCCTGGGAAGACATAGTGCCAGCCTGCATTTCTAAAAGGGACAAATTAATCTTGATGCATAGCCAAATGTGAAGATCCCTACCATTCAAAATTATCTGAAATGTAAATGCACCAGAGATCTACCTTGGTTATGTTTCTGCTAAAAGTTTTCTTAAACAACACATGAAGAAGAAAAAAGTTATTGGAGAACTTTAAACGAAAAAAAAGTTATCCAAAATATCAAACAGAAGCAAGAATAAAATTTTATAAAAGTACTTTGTAAAAACTTTAGTAGTCCTCTGACATGGCAAATTTAGCCATGAATTCATTTGTATGGCAAGGTAAAAAAGCATATGGTTAAGGTCAGTGCCAGTCCAGTGTCTGTAAAGAGGTCCCTTCAACATCCATGAACTCCTTCTGCAGGATCCATAGAAAGAAATCAAGGAAAAGAAGATGGGCTACTGTATGGATCTGCACTGGAAATCTACTAAAGTCTGAGAATGCAAAGATTATAAGGGAGCCTTCTCAGAAATATCACAACTTCATTAATTTTTAAGGAAAGTTGGATAGAAACTAACTTGGGACTGTGTCAAGTGTTTCTGACAGATTTTATTTCCCTTCCTCAAAATTACACTAATGCTTCAAAAATTGAAACCTTGAAGTAAGTGATTGCTTACTGTATTAATTTTGCTAAACTTATCTATTTCACTGAGCTACTGCAGCACAACCCTTTTCCCTTTAAATGCTCCTTTACAGGAAATCCTGTTTCTGGCAGGACAACAGCAGCCGAGACAGGCAATGAGAGCAAGTTGCAATAATCTGAATCTGCTCATGCACCACCTATAGGAGTGTCAGGTTCTAGCACACACATCTTCAGATTGCCAATGTCCCAATGCTCAGGGCAGGGAGACATCACTGCTGCCTAATATGCTCTCACTCAGCAGGGAAGCATTGGGGAAAGATGTTGTAAGGCAGCTGCAAAGCAAAATCTTGGTGCAGCTGGTTTAGGTTGGTTATTCTGGATGGTTTTGTCTCTTTCAGAACAGGGATGTCAATGTGTCCTCACAGCAAGTGCTGGAAATTTCTAGCCCTGAGAGTCAGTCTCCCCTGCTGGAGCTCTCAAGTTAGCAAACAATTCTGTGGTCACAACTAGAGAAAGTATCAAAGTCTTTGGTTACCAGGCACCACATCATAAGGGCTATTTTAAAATTTTATTCCGCATGAAAAAAAGGCATCATTTTGAGACTGTATTGTGGACACAGAGAATACTGCACAACTGCACCAAGTGCAGTTCTTGGCATGTTCCACTTTCCAAGGCAACACTTTCCAGTGACTGTTGTTAAGACTGTGAAGATCTCCTGTGGTACAGATATATCCCTTCACTGAGCTGAAAAAAAATAGCAGCATACAACCCAGTAGAATTATTTGGCTTACCTCTCTCAGCGTAGCTAGTGTTCTCTTATCAATTGTAACTTGTTTTAGGAGGTCTTTATTGTCCTTCTCAAACTCTTTCAGTTTACTAGATGAATCTCTGAATCGAGCAATTTCCCTTTCTAGTGTCTTGTTTTCCTTCTCAGCAACTGCCAACTTTACTGTACTGTCATCCAAAATAGCATCTTTCAGCTCCACTTGCTGCCAAAGCCGTTTTGTTTCTTTCTCTAGCATTTTTTTGTCTTTTTCTAGCTGAGACATTCCTTGTTCTAGGGCTTTGTTTTCCTTTTCTAACCTCTCTAGCCTTTTGGCAGAAACCTTTAGCTCTTCAAGGTTCCTCTGGAGGATCTGATTTTCAGTCTCCATTCCTTGAACTTCTTTTTCTAATTCCTGGATTTTTTTACTGCTGTTCTCCACAATTTGCTGAAGTCTCTGGTTTTCAGAATTTACACTCTGATAGCTTAGCTCCAGCCTCTCTGATTTCTTGTTCATTGCTTTTAACATTTCCACATTCTTTCTTAAGTCCTCTTTCTCCCTCTCCAAATCTTTATTTTCTGCTTCTATTTGTGCCATTTTTGTGCTGGTAAATCTCATGGTTTCTACCACTCTTCTAAGCTCCAGATTTTCTTCATCCAATTGCTTGTTGTCCCTTTCCAGGTCACCAAGTCGGATGGAAATATTTTGTAATGTGTCCAAGGATTTTCTTAGTTTCCTGTTTTCCACTTCCAGATCGCCATTCTCTTGCTCAAGAACCTCCACTTTTTCTGTCACTATTTTCATCACTGCTGCCTTTTTTGTGAGCTGTTCATTCTCCCTCTCCAGACGGTGGAGCTCTTTTTCCATTTCTTCCACTCTTTCCACTTTTTCTCTAACCTGGTCAAAATCCTTTTGCAATTGTTTCTTTTCAAATTCCAGCTTGCTCAGTTTGCTACTTGTCTCAGTTACTGTTTCATGAAGGATTTTGTTCTCTTTTTCAATATCTTTCACTCTTGCCTCGCTGCTCACTTGTGATCTTTGTCTCAAGGATAAGACAACTTGATTAAGGTGATCGTTTTCTTGTTTAAGGTCCTTTATCTACATAAACAGTTGTGCAAATGTTATTCATCTACCTTAAAAGTGCAAATTAGTCTTAAAGCTGAGAGATGTTTGTTAACAAAATCATATCCATTTAATCCAAGACAAATTTCTCAGCAAATTACAGACTATAACCAAGAAGTCAAACTATTGAAAAAAAATTGGTTACCCATGGTAACTCATGATTTTAATTGATTAAAAACTGTGCTACACTCCTGCTACCATCCAAGAAGGCTGAGGCAGAAGGAGAAAGCAGACAGAGGACCTTCAGAGAACACCTTGGAAAAGATGCTTTGTTACAAATCATCCTTAATAGAAGGCATCTTTCTATCTAAGCTTACCTCATCTTTGGGACCTGAAGACTGAAATTATCTCTGGTAAAGTGCCAGGAACCTCAGAACACTTGCAAATGCAGAGCAGTTACAGATGTCATTAAAGACACACTTTCTGTAAGGACAGTACACTCACCCAACTGGTAAAATTTCAGCTGATGCAATTGTAATTTAGACTGTAATTTGGATTTGATTCTTATACTAGACAACTTCCACACAAATCAAAAGGGCCTAGACCTGAAAAAAATCACAAACTGCTCTTGTTTTAACAACTGGGAGTATTTCTGGTTTTACTTCCTGCCCTATCTTCAAACCATGTATTAATTCCTGCCACAAAGAGACTGTAGTTGTTCTAACTAAAATGTAAGCCTTTTTTTGTAAAGTGCAGTTTCCCAGGGAGAAGTCTGGGTAAAAATCCTTCAAGATGAAAAGAACTACACAAATAAGACATAAATTTTGCTATTTAATTTTCACCTCAAAAAAACTTAAGAGTAAATTTTAATACAGGTTGAGAATATTCAGACTAGTCTCTAATGATCTGTGTCTGTTTCTTTTTATTTGTCAAATTAGTACAGATGATACTTGCACAAACCTGTAATAACAGAGTTTTCAGGCACTGCACATGAACTGCAGCACAGTGGTACAAGCTGAAGGGCAATTAACATGCCAGTCCAGGAAACATAAACAGAGCAAAAAGGCTGGGTGGCTAAAGAACCTCAACCAAACCAATCACACCATACAGGTGGTGGAAGACCAATCTTGACCAACAAAATGGGGATCTATTTGCACATCCTAAAACCAGTTGGTACTCCATTTAGTAAGATCCAAGGGGTTTTTTTCCCCCTCAAGGGGCAATGTCTGTTCATATAATAGCCTGAAAATCCCCATGTTATGGTAACAAGTGCAGGAATCAGCAGAACATGCTCAGCTTTTATACTTGAAGAAGCTTTTAATCCCGATTGGAACAAGTTAAACCTGCACTTAATAGCACTCAAATTGCCTTATCTCTGAGAGAACCAGATGCTCTAAATGGCATCACTGAATTACCATTACTGAGCACATTGTTATATTACATTTGAGAAGTTCACACCTGTCTGTCTTTGTCGGCTTTTAGAGTCTCCATGACAACTTGAAGCTGCTCTTTATCTTTTATCAGCTCCTCACTCAAGGTTTCCAAATCTTGATTGCTTTGCTTCTCTTTTTCAATTTGATTTTGCAACTTCTCAATCTGTGTGAAGAGAACACACGAAAACACATCAACCACAGCTCAACACAAGGACAGTTTGCATTTGAAGTAATTTTGAAGACCAAAGAGAAATGAGATGGGAACTATGGCTGAAAGATTAAATCCCTCTCTCCTGCACCAGTCTCAGAGGAGAAAATAGACTGTCTTGTTTTTCTCACAGTGCAAAGAATCTTCTTCATGCCTTTTAAGATCAGAGCATATAAGGCACAGCAGTAAGAAATGCTTAGTTCATATAAGGCACAGCAGTAAGAAATGCTTAGTTCACCTGAATGCCCTGTTGTGCTTCTGCCAACAGTGATTAAGTTTTTGGTGCTCCCCTTCTTGAGGAACTTGCCTCCTCCCAGCCTCTCCCTCACTGACATCTTACTCTACCAGTGAATGCAGACACTTCAGTGAGCAACAGCACTAAAAGACCAAAACACTAACCTCAAACAGGAACAGAGGAAAAACACTAAAGCACTGGAGTGACCAAGTTTACACTCCCACTCCCTGTGTTCTGCTTGCCTCCTTTTCCCCAGCAGGTGACAATACTGCATTTGAAAGATTTGTGAATAAGGCTCAAGTCCTACAACAAACAAAGTTTTCTTACTTATTCATTTTTGAAGTTGTACTTCTAATGCATGAAGAACAGAAAAGCAGTAGCTCTCCAGTACTTAGAACCAAGAGGTTCTGGGAACTATACTGTCCAAGTCAGGAAATGATTCCTTTTTAAGCTTGCAAAGTACTGTGAGTACCTACAGCTCTGCACAAGTATCAGCTCATTTTTATTTTGGTATTATCAACTCTGCCAACAGTGAAAATGTCAATGAAAGGAGTATCAAACCTAATTCTTACAAGTGGGAAATAGCTGGAGGCTGGGCTCTGCCTATGTCAACATGCCCCTCATTACAGGAAGTGTTTAAACAAGCAGAGGCTGCCCAGATTGGAGATAAGGAGAGCTCAGCAGTCAGAAATGTAACCATGTAGAGGTTCATTGGTCTCAAAGGAGCTGTTCAGAGAAAGCTGCAACAAACTCAGTAGCTCAGCAACAGCTGATCTTCATCTGCACTCCCCAAAAAACTGCAGGCAAGTTAGATACTACTGTTTACAACTCTTTTCAGTAAGTCAGAAAGGCAGAGACAACAGACAGGTACCTGGACTGCTACTACTTGAGTGTACCTGAAAGGAGGATTTTCTACTACTAGCTCTTCTTAAAACCTTGTAAGAAAGGAAAAAAAAAAAACCCCACGCATGTGACTTTTCCTTTATAACATCTCCTCTTGTACTACCTGAATAATCCTGTTTCAGCTACATGATCTCACCAATCAGCAGATAAACAAGCATATTCAAACAACAATTTTTGAAAGTCTCAGACAGTGGATGAAATCTCAGCTCAGCTAAGCGACTTTAGGGAGACAAGATTTTACTATGGATATCTCAGGAAAGTTACCAAAAGAACTCCAAAGACACAAAACATTTGACAAAAATACTTCTTTACCTCATCCTCTGACTTACACGTGCTCGACTTTAACACTCCTCCAAAGTTTCTGCACTCTCCCCTGCCCACTGCAGTAAACATTTTGCAACAAATCAGACTTTACCTATTATTTCCCCTGGCACACCTTGCTTTATTCTAATCGAGGGGAATCATAACAGGAGGTGCCTGCAGCAATCTGCCTGGGGCAAAGCCAGAGGCTGACCACAGTTGTTCAAGTGACTTAAATTGCTGTACACCACAGGCATCTGCTGAGTGCTTTCTATGCCTCCACCTCCAATTTTAGGCATGTAAATTAGAGCTGGATTGAATTACTTATACACAAAAAGTCATAAATGGAAGTGTGGAAGGAAGAGTAGAGAAAGAAATGAATCTTTGCAGTTTTCCTTGTTCACAAAAGAAAGAAAAGCAGAACTGCTCTTAACTCAGCAAATGAATCTGTCCAGAAGATGGAATGATCCAGTACTGGATACTGTTCTCCCTGACAGAGAAAGGGGCCTGTTACAATCTAGCAAAATCCACAAGCAGCATTTCACATGTAGGTGCTCCCTTGTCCTTTAAGGGATTCAGTTAGCTCACAGGCAAGTCAAACTGAAATAATTGCATCAATGTCTCTCACACACAGGTTACAGCAGTAATGGGAAAAGGAGAAATGAGGCTTATATTCTGGATAATTTATGAATGGTAGGAATGTGGAAAAATCCAACATGAAAATGTTTATACCTTTTCCCTAGCAGCACTTGGCTCAATTCATCAGAACTGAGGATTCCAGTAACTAGTCAGACAAAAATAAAGCTAGTAGCTGGAGGTGGACTGAGCAGGGTGTTTCACAAGGACAAGCACTGAGCTGGCATTTGAGCTAAATGTAATCACAGTCAACAGCAGAGTGCAACACACACATATATGTAAATAAATTTGCAAAGTGATGACCTACATGTTTGTTACAAAGATTGAAAGAACTGAGATCTTCACAGAGCGAGACACACCAGGGAATTTTTAACAGCCAAGAGCACAAGAAAAAGAAAAAGCAAGTCCAGGACTTCTGGACAGCAAAAAAGACACTTAGAACATACTAACCTGAATTCACCTGTGTAATTTATTTGACTTGCATGTAAAAATTATTAAACTTTCAATAAACAAAAATAGTTCAATGTGACCATGGTTCCCTCTCCCAGTAGTGACTGTTGTGAGACAACAGAAAGGGACACAATCAACAGCACAATCTGACAGGAGCAAACAGGCACTGAAAACCAGCTTTTATTTGACAGGAACAGTCAGTTTTTCTTACAATGATGCACATAAGTAGGCAGTGAAGTAGAAAGCATGAAATAAAATTATTAGAATTTAACTGCATTAGAACACAATTAAACAGCACCAAAATCATGGTCGGTCTTATGGGGCTCATGGGTGAATTCCCTGAAAACTCCCATCACTCAGGAATGCTGCACAGCCCTTTGTGCACTGTGTTTAAAAAAACTATGAGCTCTGTTTGTTCCTGTGAGCAAATTACCTTTTTGCTAAGCTGCTGATTTTCCTTTTCCAGTTCCACAAACTTTAGGCTGCTCTCTCTGGAGGTCAAGGAGGCATCTCTCAGCTCTTGGATTGTGTTCTGCAAGCTCTGATTATCCTTCTCTAGCTTCAGTATTCGACTGGAGGCACATTCATTCAACTCAAACACAAAGGACTTTCTGGCTGTTGAAACATGAGAAGCAGAAGGTGGCACTGATCAATTCACAAACTTCTCCCTCTGAGGTGTGCAAGATCCACTTGGATGAAGATTAGTTTTACAATTTCAGCTTGACTTCTAAGTAAATCCTTGGTTAAAAACAGAACCCATTTTTACAGATAACCATTAATATCTTTAATAAATAGTTTACTATCTGAACAGCCAGCCATCTCATTGCTTACTTTCTTAACTCTTTTTAAATTTGCTTTAATCATGTTGGGAGCACATTTAATGTTAGTAACAAAATATACTTTGATACTATCTCACACTTCCATCATAGGAAATAAATCGGGGCAGAAAGTAAAACCCTGCTAAATGTTTGCTAAAACAGCAAGGTGGTGCACTTCCAAGAGCAAGTGGAAACTCAGGTATTCAATCACATTTAGTCATGGAAAAAATTCCTTACAAATTAGAGTGCTTTTCTTTGCAGTTTCTTAATCAAGAGTATGCTGAATCACAGAGAATAATTTACTGCTAGGTACCCAGGCACAAGACACCTATCAGAATGCTGATCTGATGTGTCTGAAGTTGAAATCTCAGAACTAACAAAATTTATTCAAGTTTTACAACAAAGATTTTATTTTACTCAGTGCTTGTAGATCAAAAGTCTCACTATCTCTCAGCCTCAAAATCACTCAAGCCTCAAGGCTCTGTTAATTTCTCTGCCCAGCATTTGAATAATTACAAGAGCAACCTTCTTGTTCACATGAAGTAACTGCTACCCATCACCTTAAAACCACATTTCATATGAAATTGACTTTAACACTGTCTTTAAATCTAAGAAAATTAATAACTCCTTCTAAATAAGCACTACAGCACACTGAGTACTTAAAGTTGGCAACTTTCTGAGATTGGTAAAATCCTGTTTGTCTCTTTCATGGAGCATCAATCACCTGGAGAGCTTTGGTCAAGTGAAGACTCAAATAGTTAACATTAACTAAACACTCCAGGTGAGTTCTGAAGTGCAGTCCACCTAAATTACTTTTTCCCATGATTATTTAAAAAATTATTTTCAATAAAATATACCAAACCAGCTGGTAAAACCTTCTATCTGCCACCCCTGCAGACTCAACTCGATATCCGGCAATGGGAGATCTTCCACAAGACTTTTGCAATCTGACTCTATTTGTACAAAGAATAGAAGCTGCATTCAGAACAGCAACACAGATCAAAACAAAACTTATTAAAGAGAATTACTGTAAAATCAGAACAGTACTTCCATGAAATAAAAGTCCAAAGTCTAATGTTCTTTTTTTAAAAAAAATCTGGCTTCCTTCACCATTTTATTTTCCTACTGAATGTATGGATGTTCTCAGTTCCTCATTCTTTTTCTTTGGTAATCAGAGAATCAACCCCAGTGCTAAAATGCTAAACATCATTGCAGTGATTAATCACTCAAGCAAATTTTCTAAGTTACATTTGATAAAAATTAGTAAATGAGAGGTAACAAAATAAAACTAGCATTCGTCCTTCTATTACATCAATAGTGAAAGCAAATCAGGAAGGGAATAAAATTTGTTATTTTAAACAGGCCATAAAATTTAGGGATTTTTACATTTTCCTGAAATACTCAATCAAAATTTCTAAGTTTTGAGCGAACTGTGTTTTCCCTCCACTAACACAATGAGCAATATCCTTGATTACACAGAAGGAGTTAGAGAGTGACATTCATTTCTCAGGCTAACATAACCTGCTTTGCAAGATTATTATTAAGTAACAATTAAGTAGCCATTAATCTTAGTGAAGAGAACTCAGATCCTAGACAGCATGAAGACTTCAGAATTGGTGTCAGCCACACACACAACTGTTTTACAAAACAAAGCTATTCTAGACTGTTTCACTGAAAACTTAACATCTGCTCACTCTAATTTATTCCTTTCAAGTTCAACTGTTTCTGGTACACAAAGCCAAACATTCAAGTCTTAGCAAAATAAGGTGAATACTCAATAAAAGTTGCATATTGAATTAGAGGAAATAGCTTATATTTCCCAAGTTCCACCTAGAATTGTTATTTAGGCTGGCATGACAGACAGAATAATGTTAAACACAGAAACCAATGCTAAAACCTATCCAGGGAAGAAAGAATTAGTTATGTTTGTGATAGTTACAGAAATCAAATCAACCACTCAAACAAACAAAAAAAAAAATCAGCCAGTTATTTTAACTGCACTCATTTTTCAGTATCTAGTAAAAATAAATGACTTCAGCATACATTACTTCCTGGGACTTAAAGACCAGTTAATTGTCTGTATTAACTGTACTAAAGAATACTAAAGATCACAGACTCCACCCAACCATTCAGTTAGAAATATTCAATGTGACATTTTTGCTGTGTCATTTACAAAGCTTTCTTTAAAAAAAAAATAACATCAAGTGTGATACTTAAAAGTCACTCTCTTAGTGAGGAACAAAACAAAAGCAAAACATTTTGAAGCTTTCAAAAGAAAGTGAAAGGAAGAGGAATACATTTTTAAGAGTTCAAAAACATCAAGGTCAAAGTCAAGTGGCTAAATGAGGGAAGCTTTCCAATCTTGGATTCAACTTCTGTTCCCATTTCAGTCAATCAATTTGTTTATTCTGAAACAGACCACAAACACCACAGCTACCCCAGCTGGTACTCACTATCTGCAAGATCAGTGCTTTTAGACAGTTGTTCTAGTTCCCAGCCTAGGTGTGCAGACTCATTCATGCTCTGTTTCTGTGCAATCTCCAAGACCATGTTCTCCTCCAGCAGCTCCTCAATTCTCTTCTTGTCTGTGTCCCGGTCCTGTGCAAGACACACGAGAATGAAAAGCACGTCCAGCTCATCTGCAAGATTCTAGGCCAAGCTGCTACAAGCACAGTGTATGTTGAGGGTGGAAGAATATCCTCAAACACTGTGATTTTACAATGAAACACATCTTCAGTGTTAAATGTTTGCTGTGAGCTACCTGTAAAAGCCTCAGAAAGCTCACAGAAATCCCAACTGGCCCTGTTTAGCACCAGCTCTGGTCCATGATACACTTGGAGAGAGGGGGATGGCAGCAAGAACTGACTGGGTGATGACAGGGCCACCACAAGCCAGGACTGGTATGGCAGACTGGATTCAAGATGTCTCTAGAGCTAAGTGCTTCAAAAACACGCAGCATCATGTTCTGACATGCTGGAAATTCTTCAGATAGAAACTTGAATTCTGCACAGCTTCAACTCATCACATTGAACTTGGACACAGTTGTATGGATCAGTGAGTAACACCTGCCTCGTAATTTGAATTCTAACTCCCAAAAGCAGATCTGGAGAATTAATCTATTGCTGCTTCTTGTGACTATTTGGGCCATTTGCTTTTGTGGGAACTGAAATGCTGCCTCAGTGGTTCTCAACTTTTCAGAAATTTTGGAAGTTTACGTCTTTTAGGTCTTAAAGACTCTATAACAGCTGGGGATTTTGTTTCCAACAAGAAAGACTATTTGCTAGAGTAGATTTAATTTCCTACATCTAAGAGATTTCTACTTAAACAGATTTTAATATGAAAGCAGCCTGTATTTTAAAATTCTGATATACTTTCTGCATAAAATAAAACTCAGTCTCATACATTGCATACTCATACATACACACTCAGTCTCATAGCATCAGCAATATCTACACAGTTAACATCACACTATTTCAAGAATTCATGTACAGAAAGTTTAATCTAAAAACCTCTTCAAAAGCACCACTGATTTATTTGTCTTTCTCCACCATTTTCTGTGACTTGATTTTGTAATGTAAGCATAAAAACAAAAGTTCAAAAAAATTAACAAAATGAAAAGGAAAGTGCATACCAGCTCTACATCATGAAGTTTGGATTTCAACTGCAAATTTTCCTTCTCTAATTCATGCAGCTTATCACCACGAGCTCTTGCCATGGTTAGCTGTTCTTCTAGCATGGCCTTTGTTTCAATTAATACAATGTTGTCCTCTCTCAATTCCTAGAAAAAAAAGTAACAGTGTTAATTTCTCACTGACTTTTCACAGACCAAGTGATTTTCATAAAGTGACATTGCAAAAAACAAGAAGGAAATCTGACATGTTTGTTTCATAGAAAGACTTTTATCTAATATTAACATGAGAGATGATACAATTATTACCTTATGTATTATGCAAAAAAAAAAAAAATCTTTCTTATGGTTTTTTTCCTGACTTTTACAAGCTTAACAGAGTTTCTTTTGCTTTACATGAGGCTAGATAAAGAGGTACACACAGAAGAGTAACCGTTCAATTCCAATTCCACTGTTATAATAACAATTCTTTTGCCAATTCATCCTAGTCCCTTGTTTTCTCAGCTTCCAAACAGATTATTTCCTTTCAAGGGATGGGGAACAGTATCCAGCAATACATTCGAGATCCACATTCCTGTTTCAGTACACTCATGTGCAAATGTCTGTTTAATAAAGTTTCTCTCATGAACAGGAGTTGTTTTATACTTATCACTTAACACACCCTGCTACTTCCCCACAAAACACACGAGCATGAACGGCACAAGCCACATCTCTTACTCATTAGAGCTTTTGGAACTGGTTTTTCTGAGTAGAAGTTTCATTTATTACTTTGCTG
This sequence comes from Polioptila caerulea, assembly GCA_013397295.1. Taxonomy (NCBI): domain Eukaryota; kingdom Metazoa; phylum Chordata; class Aves; order Passeriformes; family Certhiidae; genus Polioptila; species Polioptila caerulea. The sequence goes on from VYXF01004971.1 coordinate 444,278, forward strand.
TAGTCACAGCATTAGAAGGTTAATTACACTGCACTGCAACTATTCCTTGCAAATAACAAATGAAACTCTGTGCATTCAAGTGTCTTATTCTGGAAACATAAAATAATCAAAGCATGAAATCTGGCTATGAAATGTTGGCCATGTAATAAACACATTTATCAAATATGTCTCATTTTAAGCAATAGTACTTCACTGCTAGCTTTTACTTTTGTTAATCCTCAGATTAGCCTGAAGTCTGTGAAATATGAATTCATGCATTCATATGGCAAGAATGCATCAGCATTTCAAAGATTAAATGGATACAGTAAGGAATGTTCCCCAGATGAGTTACAACTGGGCAAGAAGTAGATTGATTCTCCACAGAAACTTTGTTATTCTCTGATTTACTCCCTTCTCCCCATCTATTCTGTTGTTCCAATGAAACATGCAAAACCAGAAAATGTGCAAACAGGACAAAATGCTTGACAAGTTTATTCCTGGATAACTGACTTCAAATGTGATGTCTCTGCTGACACAGTGTTCATGTCTGGTCTCTCAGACCACAAACATCCAAACCAAGTAGATTCCTGAAAGATCACCAGGCATGAGCAAATCACTTCCACAGCCTAATCAGCAACTACCTTCTCATTTTTGGGGATGGAATCAGCCTTAAGAAGCCTTACATGGCTCACTTATTTAAAAGGCAAGCAAAAAAGAAAAGAAAAAATAGAATGAGTTAAGAGTGTCTGATGACAGCCACTCCCCCTGCCTCTTGCTACACTAGAGGGGGCCATCATTTAAAAGCCTTTCATAATCACAGTTGTTTGTTGCAGCTTGACTGTATATGGCATAATATGGAAAGTCTACCTTATGCAGTACCATACTGCCCTTGATCTCTCAGTGGGTCAGCTACCAACTTGCAAATCATGAGAAAAAAAAATTTCCCTACTATAGTAGCACTAAAAGGACAAGTATGTCAGTGTTTGTGAAGAGGTTCATCTTCAATTAAAATGTCTGAGTATGCAAGTAACTAAAATAATAATACTGAAACACTAAGGTTACAGAACCTGCATTTTGGGCCAAGTCTGATCTAACAGGGTCACTTCAGGGTGGGCAAACTTAAAAGGCTGACACTAACAGATGATAGACCAGAAGAAGGACATGGCACAAAAACTGCTGGGTGTTATGGAAGCTGCCAGAATATCTGTAATGAAATAGCAACGTGCCAAGAGTTTACTTTGCTAGATCACCACACTCAATCTGGACCACAGCCCTGAGAACTAAAGTGGTGTCTGACCTCAAAGACATGACCTCATAACTATCCTTAAAACTGTCTGCCAGGCAAGAACTAGTTATTTTAGTGTCTCATCGAGAGTCAAACTATGTGCCAAGTACATACACATATGCAGGCTCTGGTACAAACCACATACCAGCAGGAGTGGCAGGACATGGAAAACTGAAGCACCTTCCACTGAGCACCCAGGATGGGCAGTCATGCCAGTTCAAAGTAGTTCTGATGAAATATTAAATTAATAACCAGGTGGAAATGCCTGCTATGACAAGGTAGACATTGCTCACTCACAGATCACCATGATCTGAGGTTGTTTTAATATTGAAAAGTTCATGTAATTTAAATAATTAGTCCATGGGAGCTTTGTAGAGGCATGGGAAGCATCTCAAGGCCTGAGAAGCAAAGCTGTCCTAATTAAAATATGTCAGCACTAACATCTCCCAGAAGTTGCTGGAATAACACAGCTGACCTAAAAAATCTATCTGGCTACAAATCACACTTGTTACACAGTCAGCAGGTGGTGGTCATGGGGTGGGGTTGCTTCCACTGGAATTAAAATTAATTTTTAAATGAATTAACAAATTCACCAACATTATTTTATAACTCTAAGTTTATTTTAAAATCAGCAACAAAAACAGTTGGCTGTGGATTTTTTTTTGTTTAATATACTGAGTATAACTCAGCTTTTGCAGTTTCTAAAATGAATTATATATTGTGGCTTGATGCCCTATCAACTGTAACTTGAAATAGCTTTAAGAATGTTTACTGTGTGTTCACAATTAACTCTGGGGATAAATGGTTGCACAATCGGGGTGTGTTGCCACTGGGAAACATTTTTAGAAACCAAAGTAGCAATGAGATTGTTTAAATCTGAAAAGAGAGAATTTGCACAGGCATCCAGACCCAGTTCAAACCCTTGCCTTCAGGCAGTTCAGAAGCTGTTGCTGCTGAGCCATAACACAGTTAACATCTTGTGACAATCAAACACTGAATATTCATATGACAACATATAAGAGATGCTTTTGCTTTTACTTTTTTTTTTTAATTAACAAGAGATTCCTCCAGTCATCCTGCAGAGAAATTTGATTATGGTGAGGAGGAAGAAAGCTGGACAATGCATACTCCTTGGCCTTAGAAAATAATCTCATCTTGTGAACAGTAAAAGGTTCAGTGGAGATGAATCCTGGAAGGGAGCTTTGCACTGCAGAGAAGCATCCTCTGGAGGAAGCCTTGCACTGAGCTGCTCCCTCACATTCACAGTTGAGACCTCACTGAACCACCCCAGCAGGAAGGCTCCAGAGGACATTCATGTTCCTTGAACGATGGTTCAACTAAAATGTCACTCCTGAACAATTTATCAAGGCATACAGAGAAGGAAAACGCCACACAGGCCCTAAATGTGTAACACTGACATACAGATTTGAACCTTTTGCACTCCTCCTGCAATACCAGGAAGAAAAAGATTTTAAAGGCTCTTTTAATAGCTGCCTGCATTGATGCACAACATTAAATCTTCTTTTTCTTTACACCTACCAACTTGACACTGCTTATTAACAACCTTGTCAAGACCCTATGAGCCTAAAGGGATTGCATTACCACAGAAAAGTGGCTGATGCTGAACATACCTACATTTTCATTGTATATTCTGGATTATTTGTTCAGGTCTTAAGGGTTAGACCTTACCAAACCACTGGCAACCAGTAAATGCCATGAAATGAATAATCAATGTACTGTCTAAAGGTACAAATCTCTACCATGTTACATCCCTGAACAAATCTAAGCAGAGACTATACTGACCCCAGACATTAATTCTTCTTTCAGGAGGGCAGAGGACTGGAATCAGATTCAACAGAAAACTGAGGCCCCATGGAAAGCTGGATACAGCTAGTATGCACAGCCTTTGTGCTACTCTATGACCATAAAAACACAGAATAGGGCCCTGTGGAATCCTCTGAATGCACCAGCCTGAGACCAATGGAGTTTGCTGCTCAGAGCTGTCAGTCCATGGCTGAGTCAAAACTTGATCAATGATGGGAGGGGGAGTGGTGAGAAAGTGAAACTTGCTGTCTGTTCTAAACCACACAGCACCCTGCAGACAGCTGTGCAATCCTGTTGCCCATTTGAAAAGCTCAGCTCCTACAAGAGTGACTTTTGCTAAACGCCACACTAAGGCTCCAAAGTAGACACGTGCCAGATGGATGGGAAATATTCCTGGCCTCACTACTGTATTTGTGCTGGTTTCGTCTGGGGTATGCCAAATGGCCAGTATGGGGCTGTGTTTTGCCTTTGGCTGAACACCGTGTTGATAACACAGACATGTTTTTGTTTTTGCTCAGTGGGGTTCACACAGAGCCAAGGCCTTTTCTGCTTTCTCTGCTGCCATGCTGGCGAGGAAGTTGGGGGTGCATGGGAAGCTGGGAGGAAACACAGCCAGGGCAGGTAACCCAAACTGACAGAAGGGATATTTCAGACCATGGCATCATGCTCAGTATATAAAGTGGGGAGAAGAAGAAGGAAGGGGAGGACATTTGGAGTGATGGTGTTTCACTTTGTCAGTCACCATTACACATGATGGGGCTCTGTTCTCCTGGAGATGGCTGAACACCTGCCTGTCCATGGGAAGCAGTGAATTCATTCCTTGGTGTGCTTTGCTTGCGCATGCGGCTTTCACTTTCCCTATTAAACTGTCTTTATCTCAGCCCATGAGTTTTCCAGCTTTTACCCTTCCAATTCACTCTCTGATCTCACTGGCAGGGAGTGAGTGAGTGGCTGGCTGTGAGGGGCTTGGCTGCTGGCTGGGGTTAAACCATGACCAATATTGCAGAGAGGTATCCCTAGAGAGCCAGCACTCATCTCTGACATTCCACAGGTCCACCAAAAACTGACAGGGTGGAAGAGAGAGCAAGGAGAGTTAGAAGAAATTTGAAACTAATGTGAAGGTCTCTTAACTGCATGCTGTGTTAAGCAAGATTAGCAGTGCAGGACATGCAGACAGCAGTGTGGGAAACTGCTGGCTCTGGGATAATCAAGAAGGCTACTCCCTCAATCTCAGATGAAGGGGACACAAAAATTCCTCTCCAAGCTCCAGGCAAATTATCTGAGCAGCAGGTAAAGCTAAGCACCTCCAGTGCAGAGTCAGAAGGGGAACACCAGGATGGCTCACTGATAGTCAGTGTGCCAGGGTAGAGCAAGACTGATTTGCCAGCTTGAGGGGGAAAAACAGAGAGAGGCAGAGCTTCGTATTTCCTAATGCAACCTGGGAATTACTGAGAGGCAAGACAGGCTTTTGTAGTCTAGTACTACATTTAATAACCATCATTTTAGTGAACCTATTCATAAGAAGCAGCAGTTAGCTGCCCCCTTAGGTTAAAGAAGGGGAAAAAAAAAAATCACCTACAAAGTAGAGTTTATAGAGCAGAAAAATAAGGTCTGTGCTCTCAGGCAGAGGCCTAGCAACATCACTCTTCTACCTCAGACTTGGGATTTTATCTAATTATAGTGAGGCTGTCAGTTACAAACCTCCATTTGTTCAGCAGTCCATATATTTATTTGACTTTGGCTGAAGTGTTACATATGCAGATTACTGGGACTTTCCATGTGAATTCCTCAAAGAACGGAAAGAACAGAAAGTAAGAACAGTGTAAGTCAAATTTAACATCAGCCATGCCGGACCAATGAGTTTGGCCAGACAATCTCTAAGGTCTTTTGCAACCTAATTCCATTAATAATTCCAGGATGGGCATAGCTGCAAGTCAACAAGCTGAGTGACTGACATTACTACTGGAATAAAGTCACACGTTTCTCATTGACATACCCTACTAATGACACTAGGGAGGAACCAATTTTTTTCTCCTTTCTACTACAACAAACAGTTGCAAAAAGGGGTGGCTAGAATTTGTCATCTGAGTCCACCCTTAAAAATACCATTTTAACAACAACAGTTGCATCTGCTACAAAACCCTAAAGAAAAACACCCAGACATTCACTTAACTAATTTAGAGATGATATTTAAAATTTTGGTTCAAGGAACAACTCTGGAACAGAGGGAATCTACCTAAAGCTAAATTAAAGATCTGAACTCTAGAAAAAGCATCCAGAAAAGGTCTGTCCTGTTAGGTCTGTTTAGCCACATAATGCTGAACTAAGCAGAGTTCTTTAAAATTAATGGGCATTTATTTTATGTGTACCAAGTACCTCCTCTACTGAAAGAAGTGTTAATGATGCTCAGTCAATAGCTATGATGTATGTTATGAAAATTCTACTTGCTCTGATGTTCTGCTATGGTCAGTTCAATGACAAATGACACATGAACTAGTAACACAACAAAAGCCAAACATTCAGGATTACTCAGCAAACCTTCCTCCTAATTCTCACTTGCCTCCATGCGAGCTTTGTAGAACTCCACATCGTGCAGTTTCTCTTTGCACCGCGCCAGCTCCATCTCCAGTCTCTCCACGCGGTTTGCCCTCTCCCTCAGGGAATCCAGCTCATCTCGGTATGCTCGGGCAGAGCGAGCATCTGAGGCAAGGTGCATGTTCTGGGAGAGATAAGCAGGGAGAAAAATCCAAGTCAATACTTTGAAGCATGTGCTTTAGACTTTTTTTTTGCATTTACTTACTGATTGCAAGCATAGACAAACAGTATTCCCCTGATTAAGAGTAAGAATTCCCCGAGTAGCCAGTAAATTCTCTCCAAGACAGAGAGGTTCTTCAGCCTGTTGAAACTCTGACATTACTAATACCTGATGCTGCATAAGCTTCAGGCACTACTAGGCTATTTGCAAGCTGAACAGATGAGACTGCTCTCAACAGTTAAGTGGGAAGCATAGCACTGCTACGCCACAATCATAATCTTTAAACATCAAAGTTGATTTCTTCATTATAAAACAGGCAGAGTAGTAATTTTAGTCTCACACTGAAACAGGATTTTTTTTAAAATAGGGAAGATTGTCAGAGTAAAACGAGCCCATCTCACCTCTTGCTTTATTTTTTGCAGCTCCTGGGTAAGCTGTTCAACTTCATGTTTAGAATCTGCAAGCTGCTCAGACTTCTCTTCCCTGAAAAGGATTAGAAAAATCTTAATAAGTTTTTTCATTCCTGAAAAAATATTATATGGACACTGCCAGGAATCTGTAAAGCAAGAGAAAAATCTCCCAGCATACTCTTTGTTATGACAGTTTTTCTCATACCATACACATATCATAGATCCGAGATTGCAACTCTGTTTTTATACTAAGTTCCTGTGTTTAAATCTCTTTGGTGCACCTGCTGTCATAGATAGCTTCCACTTTTAAGTCAAAAAGCAGAGCTAGCAGTTAGTGTTTTGAAGGGAGGAAGAGAGAGATGAGACACAAAAAGAAGAATGGAAGTAGCCACCACTCTATATTTAAAGGCCAATTACGAAAGAAGAAAAGATGGAACACACAACTAGCTTCCTACTGCTCTGATTTTAAAGGTGTGATTCTGAGAGCTCCTGTGGAAGCCAGTGTATTGGAGCCAACAGGCTCCTGCACTTTCAGGATGTACAAGACTTAATATTCAAGTCTCTCTAGAAGCACAAAATAATGGTGACATACAGCTCCTGACGGATTCTTCTCAGTTTAGCCTTTGTGTCTGCCAGCTCAACTGCAAGGTGCTGCTTTTCTTCATTTGAAAGAGTGTTGGCAGGGTTTGGTGAAGAATCTGGACTTGGTACTTTCAGAGGGCTTGGTGGTTGCTGAGACTGCAGATAATCTCTCTCTTGAGTGAGATCTACAATGACCTGGAAATACAGAAGACTGTGTAGTACCAAGAAATAAATGGTGCATTTATACATTGTTTTAAAAATACCCAAAAACTATTTTTAGATTTAGAAAATTATTAGTCTGGCATGATACAGTGTTCAAGTAACAGCCAGGGGTTAAAGGTTACACAGAAGAGGAAATGAATCTCCACTATGCTCCAACTACTAAAAGATTCCCCCCCTTCCAATGCTCAAAATAAGTAGTCTGTTTTCCTTGGAGAATTCACAAAAACCTGTAACATCTAACGGTTTTAACTAACACAATCCCAGTCAAAAGCATGACAGAAGATTAGGAGGCTAAAAAAGAAGGGGAAGGCTTCTCCACAGATCTGAAGGGAAAGAAACTGATGAATCAAAAAAACGAAAGACAAGGGAGAGCAGGATGGTAGATGCCAAAGGAGAGACTAGCAAGCACTGCCTGAATGACTGGACAGACATGCAGACACATTTGGTCTCCCCTTCAAGGCGAGACTGCTCAACTCCTCTTCACCAATCATCTCACCACATCTTATCTTGTGCTTACAGAAGAATCAATGGAAAAATCAAAATCTTTCTACAAATTTTCAGAGGTGTAGTAGAAAGGTGCAGAAGAATAGAAACCTAGTGCCCAAACAAGACACAAGAGAAGGAATGGAGCCCACATCTGCTGCTTCACAAGAGCTCTATATGGGAGAGATACGTCCTCATACTTCCGTGCATTCATCTCTCTCATCAATGAGCCTCCTGAGATGGAAAACCATATTCCTGGAGAGAGACTCTAGCTCTTCTGGGGCCATATCTGGGAGTTCCAGCCACTGCAAGTCAAAGACATTCTCCTGATTGTGAGTCACCTAGGAATAGGAACAAAAAAGTATGTCTTTCCACTGGCTGAGTTGAAAATTTGTTCACTGTATATGCAGCATCCCCCTGTTTCTTCTATTCATAAATTAAAAAACATATCCATTCTACCAAATCCAGGCTGCAAATAATAAATGCAACTACTTTAACTGTAACACTACCCAGAAATTTTTTGTATTTATGTTTTGAATAATTATTAAGTCTGATTTTTAAAAGTGATCAGATAAATATTATGATCAATAGCATGCATACTTGTGTATTAGAAGTGTAAAGCTGTATTACTGACCCTGAGATGATTCCCACAGAGAAGGGACTAATCCCACACTGAACATTAGTAAGAAGAATCCCTAATTTCAATGAATTTGCAATTTGCAGCTGATACAGCTGGGAGGAGCTGCATCAGCAGCAGAAATACCTCTGGTTGCTGCCAGCAGTGTATCTTTCAACTGTTACCCTACCTAAATTGATTTACTCTGAATCATTTAGCAGAAACATCAGGCAAGTCTCTCAAGCTCAGTTAATGACTGTTCCAGCTTTTTTAATAACCATGTGCTTAGCTCATCACAATTGTTTTTTCTTTCCTAAACATGAACTATTTTTTAAATGTTAAGAAAGAAGTTCCTGTCCTAAGACTTTTCCTATTTGTTCCTCAGATTTGAGTGTACCAGGCTTACTACACCTGTATGCACTCACTCCCAGTGAGGGGCACTTCCACCTGGCTCTCCAAAGTAAGAGACTTTCTGTATTCTTTGGTAAGCCTATCAATATTCTTTCCTTCTTCTGAAGCCTCAGAAATCCAAGAATGCCTGTCACTGATCAAACACCTTTCTAAACAGAGCATATGTCCAATTTCAGCTCTTCAACACCATCTAGTTCAGAAGTCACTGTCTGAAGTGAGTCACTGGGCAGGCTGTGTCACTGACCACAGGGCTTGGGGACTAAGTGCTTACACCATAGGTGCAAGGGGTTCTGCAGCTTCTAAGCCACACATGGATTTTGTCAATATTGCACATGGATCCTTACAATTCCTTCTGCATTATCTGTAAGTAGCAAGCAAAGCATTTACCATTGCATCTCTTTAAAAGACCACTGAGCCAAGTAATAATCTCAGCACTTATCATTTTCATCTTATAATCTGAGTGTAGTTGCATATTCAATTTTCTTTTTTGTGAAGTTCATTAATCCATTATGAAATTCTAAGCATTAATATTTTATAGCAAAAAAATCCTGTTAAGGAAGGGAGAGATACAACATCAAAATAAACAATACCAAGAATCCTACCTCCTGAATATGTGACACAATGGCAGCTTGGGTTTCAATATCCAGTTGTTTTATTCTGTCAATAAACTCTTCTTTTCTTTCACACTGTTAAAAGAAAGCACACCCTGAAACAGTGCTACATACGTAAAACTTAACTGCTTCATTTTTCATTTAAATTTTAAAAAAACCAAACTCAAACAACATACACTGTTAATAAAAAACTGTTCAAGGTCTAACACTTCACTGCTCCATATGGAACATAAATCCAATTATGCAATAAATGATTTAAACTTTTTAGTCAGTACAATCAAAGGTAAGTTAAATGGCTGGTTTTGCTCTTAAAAAACAAGGTCAACATGCAATGTGATCAAGAGGTGGGGAAACAGCCAGAGGAAATCATCACAGCTTTATTAATGGAGCTGCACAAATATAAATCTTCATTTACATTGCATCATTTAACCTGTCTGCTTTGCTGTTTGCATTCTGTTTGGTTTTGGCAATGAAAAGAGATGCATCACTTTAGATACTCTTTACATCAATGCCCAATGATGTTTGTTGGACTAAACCAACATATGCTTTAGATAAAAAATGAGAAACATTCTGGATAAAAATGAGTGACATTTCAGACAAACAGATTTTAGTAAATCTTTTACTTAAGGCTTTAGAAGAGGCAGACATCTGCTATCTGTATTTCTGTGATTGTGCACATGTTATTGCCCTTCTTGTAACAACACTGCACTGTGAAGAACTTAAGCAGAATGCAAAAGGGTTTTTAAAATTCATTCTGGGGTGTGCTTCTGAGTCTCAACCATTTACTTCCTTGGGAAGAACCTCAGACCAGCAAATGAGGACTGAGGCTGCACAGCAGCCAAAACAATTCTCTGTGCTGCCATGCAACACTAACATAGTTCAGAGCTGCAGTACATGGACAGCTTTACCCTGATATAATTGAGCTGACACAGCTGAGCAGGGCAAGTGTCCTAAGGCATGACAAAAACACAAGGCAGACCCACAAACAAGGTCAATTACCAGCAAAGGCCTGCCTGCAACGAGGCCATTGTTTACTGCCTCGGAGGTTTGGTGGGCAGAACACTGATTTCTTTATCTTGTAACTGCTGTGCATTTCTCCAGAGTTTCTCATGTACATTGTCTCTTTATTTATTTAAACTAATTTCACACAAAGATCCCCACACTAATATACAAAGTATCTATTAATCTGCTATTTTTGACACAAAATATCAAAATATTATGCAAATAAAATCATGATTCATTATACAAATGTTTAGACTTGTTAAACTATTTGTTTGACATTAACATGTACTGTTCCACTTGATATTTTAAAGCAGTAAGAAAATAAACCAAGAACAATCTTGATATCAAGAACACTTTTCAAAACTTATCTCGTCCCACTGTGTTATCAAAGTTAAAAAGTACATATCCTGTGTCTGATTAAGCACTGGCAACAAATTGAGGCTACTGCTATCACACAATGTGCTTCCCCTCCCCTGCATTTCTTTCCTTCACCTATTGTGTTTCTCACAATTTAGCTCACAAGCTGTCTTGAGCTCAAGATTTGTTCATACAGTACCAATCTTTGGGTAGATTTTTTAATTCCAGAAAAAAAAAACCCAAAAAAACAACAGATTAAAAAAAAATCTTATTTTTCATGAATGATCACCTGCACAGCACATCCCAGAACCAACAACAGCAGCTTCTTGATTTCATCCATACTTTTACCTAGAGATGAAAAAACATCATCAGTATATATATATGTCTAACAGATAAGTACCTGCAAGTGATCCTCTCCAAAATACGTGCCTAAAATGAAAAGACCTTTGAACAAGTGCCTGTACAACATCTATATGCCTATTATAAAGTTACAGTATTTTCTATGCTACAATGCAGTGCTTATGGTTTAATTAAAAATCTCAAATCCAGCAAGAGATTCTTCCCTTGATGTGCTACCCTCATCTACAATTTTCTAAGGCTTTTCTGATCAATACATCACCAAAAAAAATCCTTTAAATAGTTCAATGCATAAGACCGATGCTTGTCTCCTCTGTTGTGATTAGCCAGTGTAAAAGAGCCCAACAAACCACCAACAGTGCTCTCCCCCCTCCAAAAAACCCCACCAAAATAAAACAAAAACACCATGGGCAGAAGCAAAGGAGGGATACTCACAAAGAACTTGCCCTAAATTCTCCGTCTGTAAAACAGTTGCCACTCAGACTTCCCAAAGCTGAATACCATTCTGTGCATATAAATTCTCTCAGAGATAGATGTTTTAGCAAACAAATTCCACCCATTCTGCATCAAAGCCTGTTCACACTTTGAAGTGTAAACCCCATGTGGTAAGAGGGCAGAGAATGAGGGATGTGTAAGGGATACTGAGGAGCTGACCATATGCTGGGAGCCGTGGGGAGAGCAAACAGCCCCAGTGCTGCTGCAGGGAATCCTGCTGTGACCAGCAGCACTGCCGGCCATTTCCTAGGGCTAGGAGAGGGAAAGCCTCAAGTTCCTCAAGGGGAACTAGTGCAGCTTAGAATCAGCTTGTTTCAACCAAATTAATGTTGATTGTTGGATGGTAAAGGAAATGATGTATATAACAAAGCAAAAGGCAAAGAAAGCAAAAGGAAGGCAAAGAGTTTCAATGAGAAAATAAAACATCTTTACAGAGCTATGTTCAGGAAAAGCCTGTCCTCAGCCACACTGGGGGAAGATGAGGAAGGAGAAACAAAGAAACCAAACAGGTCACATACAGTTTTCTCTGATCCCTACACATGTGCATTCCCCCTGAGTGTGTAATTGTGGGACTAACGCTTTCATTTTATTCCCTGATTTACTTGGGTGTTCAATTCCTCTTACCAGAAAATAGACACTAATTTCTGAGTGCAACTGTGCTCCTCCTCCACCACCATCGTGCCCTTGTGAGGCTGCCCTGGCAGAAAGTCAGAGGCATGTGCAGGACCCAAGGCCAGGGAAGGGGAGTTCATCTGACTCATCAGTTAAGCTGCCACGGCCCCACAGCTGCACAAAGGCACTGACCGAAATTATCGCCGGGTTCCTGCCATTCCCACAGCCTTGCAAGCCAGCACAGCCACGTGCAGGCAGCTTAGGAAGTAACTTGTTTCCTGATTTCCGGGCATGCAAACGTCCTAAACTAGTCCTTAAACATACTTACAGAATTTTCAACAACTTTTAGGTATGTTCATCTTTATAATGACTCAAGAAGACCCTACAAAAATTCAGTAGCCTGCATGAATGAACATTACAATTCTCAATATCCAGGTCCTACATTAATAACCATGAAGATTTTGCAAGCAGAAATTCTTCTCTTCTATAGGAACAGCCATCTTTAAAGCATGATAGCTCACCCTGTAAATACGAGCTTATTCCCCAGCAGAATATTTAAAAACTGGATTTGAAAGACAATCATTCTTACTCTTTTCCACATATGCAGAAGCACACAAGGCTTCCTCTTCCCTGAAAAGTTACAATTTATTATACAAATTCCATTTCGGTCTGTGAAAGTCTGATTGTTCTGTACAAATCTCAATAACACAATCTTAACAATAGACAATGACACAAAATCCTTCACCAACAGCAAAAAAAACAAAAAAAAATCTGTTACTTCATGAACAGTTCCTTTGAGGGCACTACTGGGAGACTATTAGTTTGGTCAGAAGGTGTTTTTTAAAGAGACTGAGTTCTCATTAGCTTCAGCACAGGGTTTCATTCTACATCAGCTTCAAAGCAATACAAACCAGGTAGTAAATGCAGAGCATGCCTGTGGAACACAAAAGCAAGTCATCAAGTAATGGAGAGCAAATGACGTGTCTCCCACTGACCTAAACTAAGCCAGAACATCTCCATGGAGAGACTGAAGGACTCAGGCTGCTTGCTCTGGATCAGGCCAGACACGAGACCTAACCCTTGTGTGCTCTGGGCATCTTCATCTGTCAACCATAAATTCCAACCTGTGCACCATGGCATCCCAATTATCCTTGGGGTGAGCACAGTGGCTTGAAATGGCTCATTTTAGAAAACACCAGGGCTACTTCCCAACTGTGACAGCATCTATACCATCCTAAAGACACGTGAGCTCCTTAAAGCCATTCAAACCACACCCTACCTCCCTACTCCAAGGCTTTGCTATTTTCTCAGTGAGGAAACAGATGGGGCATTGGTATCACTGCATGACCCTGTGAGGTGAAACACTTTTGGCTATTACAGCAAAGTAACTCACCAAGGTCAACCCTGGTCTCCCAACAGGGACAGCCCTTGCCTAGAAACAGCCCTTTGGGAGACCTTATCCCACTTCAGTCCTCCCATGAGGAAGTGGAGGCAGACATGGCAAGCCATGGCAGGGATGGACAAGCTAGAGTTTAGAGAAAGGAGTGAGAAATTAAGACTTCAGATAATAACGAATTATTGTTTCATAACATTTGGCAGTCTGCTCTCTCCCCTGGCAGCTTGCAGTGAAAATTTAGCTGTCAGGATTATTTCAAGGTTTCCTTTTCAATAAATTTGTCTATGCTTGCAGACATGCTACATCATGTACTGAAAGTGAGATTGTACGACCCACTAGAAACACTTCTAAGGCTTAAAGGTCCACTGAGTTGATATACCAGCCACACAAGTGTTTCAGAAGATCATGTGTGATTAAACAGTTCCATTCCTTGAGCTTTCATTCAGAAGCTGTTTCCCATGAGGAAGAAACAGGTTTTTGACATAAAGGCACTCCCAGGTCACTCATTCTCAAGCTAGGTTTGAGTAACATTTTAAAGCCTTGTAAAATAACACTGTTTACAGGAGATTTTTAGGAAAAATAGTGCATGAGTATGAAAAACCTCTCTACCAATCTAAAGTGCTTTAGAAAGTTTTCAATTAAACCTCAAAACAAGTCAGGAAGGGTTTAATTACCCCTCTCACCCACAGGATTGCTGAGCTACCACACACTTCAGTGAAATGCCCAAGGTAACAAGTGAATCAGAAGCATTTCTAGGACTATTAGAGAGCGCCACAGTGAAGTTCTACACTCCAGACAGTGCCTCTGTCCTGCAATGCATGCTGAAGAAAAGCAAGTGACCTTCACTGCCAATTCAATCATGCCTTTTAAACAGTTCTCATATTTTTAAAAGTGTGATTTGTGCCCTTCTATAAGATGGTAAAGTTCCTTGTGCAATCTCACAGCAGGAATGTGTCGGCTCCCCTACGCTGGCTCGCTGGGATGACACAAGTCCTTCCCAGACAGCTGAGAATTGAAAGTCTGCTGAGTCTACCCATGCTCATTAGCTGATCTTACTGGGACACTGTCCTCCTACAACCCAGGATGCCAACATGTAGGTCTGGGGTAGCTCCTTGCAGAGGTACCCACAAGAAAAACTGACGAGAGTCAAACCACCACTTTTCTTTTAGTCCTTTTCTTAAAATTCCAGGGCAGTTGCTCTCAGGCCCTGTGTTTGTGCTGCAAGGGAGCCAGCCAGCCACCTGGAGCATTTGCAGAAAGCCCATCTGCTCCCAGCCATGAGAGAGGACCAGCAGGTTTCCTGGAAAATAAAGGAAGGGAAAGCCCAGACACCACTTGTGCATCCTGGGAGCCTCCCTGTGCCAGAGCCAGCAGATCCCTCTGCTCTCATGGGGCTGGAGGCTGGGAAACAGATGGCAGGACACAGGGAGAAGGCGGGCAGAGGGATTAGGAGATGCAACGAAAAAAAAAGGAGGATCAAGGTACAGAGAGAACCCAAACAATGAAAAAAATGAGAGGGAGGATGGGAAGATATCAGAGGAAATGGGAACAAGAGGGTCCAAGTGAGAGCAATTTTGGGCATGTGCTGCCTGTTTCTCCATATTTCTGCTCTGATGTTACTCCATCCAGCGCAGGAGAGCGAGTGCCACACGCAGCAGCTGGAGGGTGTGCAGAGAATGCAGGGAGGGTGAAACACAAAGTGCTGTTTTTCCCAACTCTAGCAACACCCTCAGTGAGAAAAGCCTGAATGCTGAATTTACACTTTTGAGGCAGTGTTTTGTTATTAACTTTATATTTTATGAACCGTTGTGCCTCTGGAGGACTGTGAAACAAAATGAGGAAGGAAACCATACATGAAACATACTCAAGTGAGAGTAGACTCACAATTTTAATAAAAATAGTTTTATATAGGCACTTGTTAGCAGGGACTTCAGGGTCTCTCATTCACAAACATAACACGTAATTTCAAAAGTGTATATAAATGGCAAATTTTTTTGAAGGGACAGAAATGAGCCTATTTTGGGCAAGTAAAACTTCATTTCCATCCTTGATCTAAAACAAGTTAAAATCTCTCCCCCTGATGATTATGACTGTTCCAAAAGATTCACTGCCATAAATTTCCAAGTACAAGCTGTGTAAAACTAAGAATGTCTAGAAATGGAGAAATTTAAAAATGCATCTAAATAGAGGTTCACAACCATCACTGTGTACTGATATTCCCTGTGTGGCCACATGAATGAGTGGCCATTTATAAGGCATGCTAAAACCAGACACAATATGAAAAAGTGATTACAGCAATGTCATAGATGATAAATAGTCTGATGATTATCTTATTGAACACAGGGGGATTTGTGGTGCAGTAATGAATTGAAAAAGCTGTTCAGCAAGAAAAAGAATTGAGAAAAGACAGAAATGAAGAAATTTAATGGTAGTAGCTGCCTGCCACACAGTGCAGTGAAGAGAATAAATCCTCTGACACCAGCTGCATTGTTCTGCAAGTCATATTCCTGGGAAAATTTTTTTAATCCTTTAATTAAACTTTGAAGTTTATTTTTAGCTCCCTATATTCTAGAAAACAGCCAAGCCTTCATCTTCTAACAAATATTTCTGCTATTTTTATGGCCATGGACAAATGAAGTAGGCAAATTCACCATGGCCTGGGATCAAACTACTTAGAGGACATGAAAGCAAGTAAAGCTCATAAACCCAGTAGACATGTGCCTTTTCTTAAGCAAAAGCCCAAGTGCTACTGCATTTTTTGTGATGGTAGCTCTGTTTTTCCAACAACCTCATGTTCAAAGCACAGCTGCAGAAGCCCTCAGTAGTCCCAACTGGTGAGTGCCAAATGGAAGCTAAATAGCAAGAACTCAGTGCTGTTCAGTTTATAATTTAATGCCTGTAACACCCTTTTGGCTGTGTTTTAGAAGGCAAAAGTAAAATTTCTGAAAAGCAAAACATCACATGGGCTTGTTACAAGAAATAAGTCACTGAAATCGTACTCAATGAATCAGATCTAACAGCTCTCTGGTCTCAGACCTGTGGAGACAATACAGTCATTAAGAGCCTTCCCACCTTAAACAGTACAAAGCAATACTGGATTAGTTCCAGGAATGTGACTGTGGGATTGATTCTCCTTTCTCTGATCAAGAGGGATCTTTAAGTGAAATAACTTAGCTACAAGATGGGGAATGCAAAACTGGGGTTTCATCGCTGCCTCACTAAGAGAGAGATTTGTTCTGCTTGTTTTTCCCCTCCCAAGTGCTCCTGCCTTCCTCTGACTCCTCTCAGCACGACAGTAACAAAGATATCATCACCTGGTCATCACTCACACTGCTCAGCACACAGCCTGTTCCTCCATTCAGCTTTCTGCATCGCCTTTACTATCTTTGCCTCAGCCACCTCATTCTGTTCCCTCTTTCTGAGCTTCCCATTCGCTCTCAGCCAGGTTCTTCTTCCTGAGGGAAGTTCTAGTTCTCCACTTCTCTAACCATTTCTCCTGCACATCTTACCAGAGAATGCCTACCCAACAATAAGATTAAGATGAGCTTTTCAGACACTCTCCTCCTTAAATACATTCTTAAAAGAAAATACATCTGGAATCTTCCTTCGGTCATCATCTTCTTCAGTCATGTCTAAGTGGGGTTGGTTCTCAAAAATCATTATCTAAGATGGCTAAATGAGAAATTCAGGGGTTTTTTGCACACATATACCCCACCAATTTTAGATGCTAAAATCCAGAAGTATATTTCTGCATTTTTTATCCTTTCTTCTCATGTTCTGTCCAAATAATGCCAGTGATAAGTCAGCAACAGGGAGAATAAATTTTAAAAGACCACATAAAAAAATAAAACAAAAAACCATGAACCACTACATTTTAAAAGATCTCAGAAAGAGAAGCAAGTTTTCTGGTTGTAATTAAAGGATCTAGAAAAAAGGAACACATGTATGACCAGTGCCTTTCCTACAAGAGGCACAGGTACTTCCTTCAAAGAGAGACCTAAGGTGCTGACGAAAACCAGCAGGCCAACGATAGCAGATTATAGCTGAGTATAGGACAGCTTTCAAATGTGTGTTTTCCGAGGAACCAAAACTCTATTTACCACATTATGAGTCTCCTGCCAGCTGTTGCTCAGGAATGGCTGTGACAAGAAACCAGCCAGCCTTTCCCATTGACACTCAGCCAGCAGAGACACTGCCTTGCTGGCCCAGACACTCCTATTCAGAAGCACTCCTGATGCAAAGTAGCCCATAGCCCATGTGACTGACAAGAACAACAGCTCTTGTCTTTTGACTTTCTTCCTTGCCCACGACAGTAGCCTGTACAGCCCAATTAACACTTGCAGACTTTATTCTGCTTGTTGTAGAAGTGGATTCCTTATTCTCAGCTCGATTTTAACACAGAAGTGCCAAGATTATGAGTTTCAGTGATCCAACATCAGCTAACATTCTTTTCTGACACATCTTTTTTGTACATACACACTCTACAGCTGCTAAGAGCAGCAAAACAGAATCTTCTGCCAAGGTTTCTGCCATTTGTTTGTTCTGGAGATGTTGATTACCATGTCATTCCCCATCACTGCTGACAGTGTTCATTCAGTTTACCTTCTTTGGCAGAAACAAATACAATGTCCTTGGCACTAGAACTGGGTTCAGGCAGATATAGAATGGGCATGCAAAAAAAAAAAAAAAAGTAAGAAATACAGCAACAAAACTTGCCATTTCAGAAATGTGTTTCAAAGAAGTCAACTCAATTTTCAGGCTAAACAGTTTTCCTTTTGTCTCACCAAAAGCACTGGACTCTGGACATGAGCTTATGGCTTCCACCTTATTTCTGATGTGATACTTTGTGCAACAGATATCATTGTCTAAACAACATGGTCAGACAAATGTTTTTCTTTTTGTGCATTCTCTTTCTCGCTTTTCCTGTTTTTTTCATGTATGTGTTTTCTACTCAATCCTCATTTAGATTTCTTCCCACATTTCATTTGCAACAGTTCCTTCACACCTTAATGCAATTCTGCAAGACTCTGGTGTGTACATATAGCAAGAACTAAACTCATTACACAGGCACACAGAACACCTGGAGGATAACACATCCTTGTCCTATGGCACACTAGATCCTGGGCCACTAGCAGTAAGGGGTGAAGAGACACAACTTTCAAACAAATAATGAGCCAGCTGCTGACCTGGCTTTGGCAAGAGCCAAATCACACATATGTGCATAACATGCAAATACACATGTATATTTACATGTACACGTATATAAATACCATAAATATCTCAGTGTTACATTCTAAATACATAAAGTTGTGAGATTCAGAGATGCTCAAATATTTGTAGTTTATCTACAAATACATACAGTTTATAAAAAAACACATTTGTATGATTGCCTGTTTAGGAGATTGGTTGCCAGAGTCCCTTAGGAGCAACTCTCAGTTAAATCCAGCTGGTGGCCAGTCACAAGTGGGGTTCCCCAGTTCCCAGTATTGAGGCCAGCCCTGTTTAATGTCTGAACCAATGGACAAGGGGATTGAGGGCACCCTCAGTCAGTTTGCAGATGACACCAAATTGGTGGGACAGTTGATCTGCTGGAGGGTAAGAAGCCTCTGCAGAGGGATCTGGACAGTCTGGATTGATGGGCTGAGGCCAGTGATATGAGGTTTAAAGCAGTGAAGGCCCAGTCTTTGGATCAACAACAAACCCAGGCAGCCCTACAGGCTGGGGACAGAGTGGCTGAAAAGTGTCCCTGTGGAAAAGGACCTGGAGGTGCCATTTGGCAGCAGCTGAACATGAGCCAGCAGTGCCCAGGTGGCCAAGAAGGCCAATGGCACCCTGGCCTGTGTCAGCAACAATGTGGCCAGCAGGACCAGGGCAGGGATTGTCCCTCTGTACTCAGCACTGGTGAGGGCACACCTCAAATGCTGTGTTCAGTTCTGGGCCCCTCACTACAAGAGAGACACTGAGGGGCTGGAGCATGTCCAGAGAAGGGCAACAGAGCTGGGGAAGGGTCTGGAGCAGTCTGAGAGGGAGCTGCTGAGGGAGCTGGGGGTGTTTAGCCTGGGGAAAAGGAAGCTCTGGGAGACTTTATTGCTCTCTACAACTACCTGAAAGGATGTTGTAGTGAGGAGTGGGTTGGTCTCTTCTCCCAAATAACAAGCAATAGGTCAAGAGGAAATGGCCTCAAGTTGCTCTGGGGAGGCTTAAGAATACTCTTATGGATACTAGGAAAAATTTCTTCACTGAAACAGTGGTCAAGGACTGGAACAGAATGCCCAGGGAAGTGGTTGAGTCACCATCCCTGGAAGTATTTGAAAGGCAAACGTGGTGCTTAGGGACATAGCTTAGTGTTAAACGGGCTGGACTAGGTGTTTTCCAATCTAAATTAGAATGGAATTACAGAATTGTTTAAGAAAACAAACAAACAAACAAACAAACAAAAAAAATACTGAGGAGATGAAGAACCCAATGAACTACTCACCAGAAAGAGGATCTTTGCCAATCATTAAAACATTTGGTAAATTCATTACAATCAGCTGCTGAAGGACCTCCTAAACAAAAGAGAACAGACAAAGTTCAATGTGAAGGAATCCAAATCAATCCCACCACAAAGAATACAAAGCTCCATCAGTTACAAAGCTTTCAACATATTGGCAGGTCAGAGGTCACAAGAGGAAGCCCTACTTGAGAGAGAAATCACTATTTGAAGATAGCATCAGGTTGCACAGCTAACATACACTAATCATCTCTTTTAACAATGGCTAATATGGAACTTAAAGGGTCCCATGGCACTAATCAGGATAAATGCATGACCACGCCAGGCACACCAATCACTCATGCCTTCACCCCTGGCATGACCTGTATTCATCTGATGTGCAATGTACAGCTGCTGCCATGTTTCAGGGCATATAAATGCAGCTGGTTCAAAGGCACCTAAGCCACTCTGTGAAGTCTGAGTAACTCAAATAATTGGTCAAATTATTTCATGGGTATGAAAATTTGAGGATGGGCTGGGGAAGTATGTGTGGGGAAAAGCATTTGACCAGGCATCTGGCACTGCTCAGAGAAACTGGATATAAAGTTTGAGATTTATTTACATTGTTTTTAATCAGGAGTAAAACAGAATTAAATTATGTCCATTATATACTTAAGGGTCATTTTATTTTTGGGGAGATGACAGAAGGGAAGTGCATCAGGTTCAACATCTGAATGCCAGCTGCCTGAAGCTGCCCTGAAATCACAAAATGGCTTAAGGGTGAAGAAAGGCTACAAGTCCTGGAGAAGGCAAAATGCTTAAATTTGTTCAAATAAATGCATTGCAAAGGGGACTCTTTACAGTAATATGACCAGCCATGCACCCCAGAAACCAAGAGCAGAGGAGTACAGTTGTTAGCTTTGACTTGCAGTTACCAGCACCCACCCACGTGTGATGATCTGGATAAAACATTTTGCAGACAGGTTTGTTTTTTCACATAAAAACCCTGGGAGGAAAACAGTTGTATGACTGAAACACTGTGCTGAGATTCGGGAAACAAAAGTTCACAGATACAACTCTACCAAATGTTTGGCAGGTGCCTTTTTCCGGCTTGTCTCCACTTCCCAGACTGCCACGGGAAGGGCACATGCATTGATACTTGCAAAGCATTCAGATCAGAGGAAAAAGCACCACAGCCCAGCAGAGAAACACACTTCCTGAAACAATCACCCATTCACTCAAACACTTCCCCTCTCTGCTACCCATTGTTATTTCTCTGCTTTCAAAGTTATACCACAGGAGGAAAATCAAGCCTGATTGAAATAGGAAATAATTCAGAGAGCCTGCAGCCTTTGATAAGCAGAGTGCATATTCTAAAAAATGTTTTGGAAACAACACATTTAGATTTTTTTCTTCTGATCCATATTAAAATACACTCCCTGACAGTTCCATTTTTGGATAAAGCAGAAATATCTCAGTGTCACAGCTAATAAGATTTCTGGAGCTGTTAAGGAAAAAGATTCTACAGTCCTTTATGTAATCAGAAGTTTGGCTAATGCAGACCAAACATTCACTGACTCATTAGGCAAATTCATTTTTTATTTTGGGCATTTGAGACACATTAAACAAAGTTTGTTTGCATCAGTTACTGAAAGAAGTGCAAAATCTATTAGATGTAAGAGCACATGGCTAGACTGCAATATGTGCTACGACAACAGAGCATGGCACTGAGGCTTTAAACAAAAAAAAAATTTAAAAAAAATCAGACTTTGCATATACTGGAGTATTGAGTTTTAACCAGTAATTTCCATGGCAAAAAAGAGAAAGAATTCTGCTCCCAGTCACCCAGCACGTGGAGCAGCACTGAGGCAGGAATGCATAAGGAATTTGCGTTGTCTTTGTGTAATCATCAGATCTCTAGCTATTTAACTGGCAGACACAAAAGACATTAGCACTAACCTTTATGCTGTTAACATTCCTCCTGCAAAATTATTTGAGTATACCACCCAACACAACCATGACTGAATAATTGTCCTCATAATTGTCTGAGCTCAGGATCTTCTGGCAAAATTCTGACAGTCACTGAATAGAAGCTGAAATGGCCTCAAGCCTCGAAGAGTGATTTGTTAATTCATATTGAAAGATTCTGATTGTTGCAAGAGGTGATACTCTGACCCGTTTATTTTTAAAGTAAAATATTTAAACAGATAATTATCTGCATTATTCTAAAAGCCTTTGCCTTCAGATTAGTGCTTGTAATAACACCTGACTGTAAGGCAGTGCAGCTCACCAGCAGATCTCAACACTTTATAAAGGAAGGTCCAGGCCACGGCTCTCCCTTTTCCAGCTCGGGAAAGCAAGTCAGAGAAACAGAGTGACTTCAGTTTAATAAACTCTCATCTGTGAGCCAATGTACCAGTGAACTATCCACTCACAGCTGCAAGCATGAGATAAAATGTGTCAAGGGAAAGCTCCTACACCGATGAATTCGGCTCAGATTTTGTCCAGACTGAAACCCCAGAAAGTGAGTGAAGCTCAGCTGACACTCAGTGACGGATGGGGATAATGTGACCATGTGTCAGATCAATTGCTCAAAATCCTACATCTGGAAATAGAACTAACAGCCTCCTCATCTAAGAGCAAATCAGGAATTCTTCAGCTTCTATCATTTATCAATCTTTCCTTGTTTTCCTTCTCTGAAGCAGCAGTAACACAAATGATTACACAATAAAAACATTTTACACAAGTAAAATGCTGTGCCTCAGCCTGGCCTCTCAGCTCCTCTCACATCTTATCATTCCTCCTTGAAGACCCCATGAAGTCAAACTTAGGCTTCAGGCAGGGAACTGGGCTGGTTCCAGCCTTTGAATTGGCACTAAGAACCAAAGAGGTCCATGGACCAAACCATCTCCCAAGGTACAGCTACTCTGGGCATTGGGTCAACCTGGACACACTGCTGAAACCTGGACAAAAAAAGAGATGGTAGATAAAATGGCCCATTTCTCCATAGGGGCAGCAAGTTATATTATAGCATTACATAAAAAGGATGCTGCTATGCTTGGAATCAAACATGGCTATGAGACACCGCAGCAGAGGCAGAGATAGTGTGTATGTGTCCTTCTGCCTCAGGCAGCAAGCATGGCTAGGGGCAACACATCCAGGCAGGAGCAGCTGGAGAGGGAAAAAGGGTTTTCAAACATTTTAAATAGCCCCCAGCAACCCAGAGTACCCTGGAGAGCAAGTGTACAAGCAAAAAGTCTAACTCATCCAGTGAGAAGCCTTTTAATCATTTTTACAGCACAACTAAAACTTGGTTAAAACAACAAGTAAAGGTTACAACAACAACACATGGTAACAATTTCCCAGATTATTAAAACCATTAGAAGTTGAGTTGCCAGATTTACAGCTTAACCAACTCAGAGCCAGCCACTGCAAGTCAGCAATCACCTCCCTCAGACTACAGCTTGTCTTTTTAATTTATTTTTTGTTGCTAATGAGATTTCCATGAAAAAAAACTAAAGTTGGTATCTGAAGCGTTATTTAAGGAATCAAACCAAATCCCTGTCAGGCCTCAGTGCAGTACCTGCAGGTTTCTGAAATGTTCCTCACCCAAAGATTATTTTAAGCTTGAGGAGATTTGTCCAATGTCTTTTGACAGCAGCTATGGCTGCAAGAACGGGTACTTCTAGGTAGTACATCCAACACCATGATCACAAAATATAAGGATCAGCAGCCAAGTCTTACACTCCTTGAGCCAGACTCCCAAACTCAGTAGATAAAGCCCACAAAGGTTGAGCAAGCAGTTATATGACCCTGTATTGACTGGGAGGGCTTTTCAAGTGACAGTCACACTGGTTCAGACCTCGACTGCTGTGCTGGCTCACACAGACACGGAGCCTGAAGCTGGCTGGGACAATCAGGGCACCCCAGCAACACAAGGGACACTGCCTAAACCAGAGCTAAGTTTTGCTGAAAGCACCTAGGCACTCCAGGACTGGAACACCCAGAAACATCAGTGAATTACCTAAAAATCGTGAGGTTAAATATAAATATAAATGTTCTGTTTCTCTCAGCAGCCTTCTGGTGTCTAAGCCCCTGCTGTGAACTGGCTTGACATTTGCAAGCTCTTTGTAATCACTTTTTAAAAAAGAAGCTTAAGACAAAATAAAGCCAAAATTCCCCCACATTGATTCTAACAGTCAAGGGCCTTAGGAAAAATCAAGACACATACATGATTAAAGATAAAATTCTAAGCACCAAATTAAGCATTTAGGCTTACTAAATGCATGAATAAACACATTTATTCCCTCTGTCTGAAAGTTTCTAATCATCCCTGGAGTGCTGAGGCATATTCTACGTCCTCTTTTTATCCCTCCAAGATCACACACACCGGATGTTTGCTCTTTGCCTTAGATGCTCAGAAGAGATGCAGCTGAAGCTCTCCCTCTCAAGTGGTCACATATTAACACTCTATTTATCTCCAACAGGGAGAGTGGGCCTCTTGTAATTTTGTAGGAACAAAGTCTCCTTGGTTGGTATTATACTTCAATACATATTTGTTTCTTAAAAATACGTGTACAACAGCAGGGAATAAAATAGTCTTAAGGTATTATTCTTGGATGCACCTTTTTAGTCCCAATTTAAGTATGCTAACAGCTCTTGCAAAGAATGAACTGCTAGGAAAGGAGTAGGTAAAATTGTCCTTTCCATGGCTCAGAGACCCAGTAAACACAAGCTTTACACAAAAACCTTCCCCTCCATTACCATACAGCACAGAATTAATGTAGAGTAACTACTAGCTTCTAATGCAGAATTAAATTAACCTCTGTCTGAATCCTAAACAAGAAGCGAGTACTAAATAAATTATGTAAGGAGAGAGGCAGTCTAACAGTCATTGTAATTCAATGCTCAAGCCAAGCAATTCCATTTAAGTATATTGCTTAGCTATAAAATGCTAATTGCCCAGCTGACTGGAAGCCAAATGGTGCTTTCCTACTTAAAATGCCCATGACAAAAAACCATCATCAGCTTTATTAATACCAGGCAAAAGCAAACAGTACCTAGCCAGGGAATTTGGCCTTAAATTTTAGCTGCAACTCAGGCCAACAGAGCAGGAAAGCTCAGCAGAGTCCCATCCGTGCAGCACAGCCAACACCTTACTCTGATAACCTCAGTATGAGTCTAATCTCACCAACATCCTTGGAGTGGGAAACATTTGGTGCAACACTGAATCCTTAGAGAAGGTCT
Organism: Polioptila caerulea; assembly: GCA_013397295.1. Taxonomy (NCBI): domain Eukaryota; kingdom Metazoa; phylum Chordata; class Aves; order Passeriformes; family Certhiidae; genus Polioptila; species Polioptila caerulea. Next base: position 469,394 of record VYXF01004971.1, read on the forward strand.
CAGCAGGAGTCAGTGGCCATCTGCACCAGCCCAAAGCCTCCTAGCAGCAGGATGGGGCGGCAGCTTTGCCCCTACACATTTTAAGGGCCCTTTGGATGCTGCCACAAACAGGCTGGGAGTTGCATTTTCCAGGCAAAGCACGCTCCAAGTCCAAGGGACAATCAAACGCCAGCTTTTCTGGAATCAGAATTCTAAGGAGAGCAAACACACTAATGAACAAGCGTTAAAATAAAACACATATTAAACAGCAAATTGAGACACAAGAGTTGTTTTTGTAAGCGTGCTTTTTTCTAAAGTTTCCAGTTTTGTATTCAAGTATAACGAAAAGCTATTTTGCAGCCTACAAAGAGGTTATAATTTAGACAAAAAATATATTAGTCTTCCAATAGATATAAATTTTGTAAAGGTTTGGAGGGTTGCTGTATTATCTGAGGAGGTATTAATGGTGTCAGAGAAATCATAGCAAGATTCTGTGAACTGTGTGGCAGGGTCTCACAGAATATTAGACAAGATGAAACAAGTTGTTGCACAGAAATGACAAGGAAGTGAAACATGAATGTTTTATTGACATGTTTTCCATGTACATCTTCCCATGCAAGCACGCCTGATGACACCATGTGTGTGACTCAGTACTGTTTCTCTGCCAACACATTATATACAGGACAAAATTTGATTAAGAACTTTGCTCATCTCTGCAACAATTGTACTTGTTATGAGACGAACTAGAGGATTAGCTGCCTTTAAACGGATTTTTTTTTCTTCAGAAAACCAGCAAATTACAAAGCACATTTCTAAAGACCCTTCAAGTGGAAACCCAAAAGCCACTTAAATAACTGTGGCCTCATCTGCTGAAAATAATCAGTTCTGACAGTCATAGACTGGAATCTCAGTGGGAGGGGATGTGAAGGAATCATACCTAGTCTTAACTGTGCTCAGTCTGTGCAGGGTGCAGACAACCCACCAAATGACAAAACTATACTCAGTGTAGTAATACACTGAGTAAATACACCATGTAAAATCAGGTTTTATTTTTAAAAACTACACATGAGAGATTTGGATGGCATATAATAGACTATGATATAAAACCCCTCAAAAAACATAGAAGGACCCCAGCATAACCATCCACCCAATTCATTGTTATGGCTTGGGTTTTGTTATTTGTTTTAGAGCAGTGCTGAGGTCCCATCCAGAAGCAAAATCTCATCCACTGGAGCTATGCAAACAGTGAGACATCCCTGGAACAAAGAACTTGTTATATATACCTAAGTACCAGTAAGCTAGTAAGATGGAAAAAAAAAAATAGTAACAAGCAATGGAGAAAGGAAATGAAAAGAAGATTCTGTGACTATAATATGATCCACTGTGTACGTTCTCACTGCTTTATGAACTGGCTAAATCAACTCATCCAGGCTAGAGAGAACTAAATCATTCCAAATATCAGAAGACATGGGAAGCAAAACGAGTCCTGATAAACACATTTTGCTTTAAGATGAAATCTTCCACAATGCATGTTGTTCACATCCCAAAGAAAACCCCAAAACTATATGTATTTTTAAAAAGGTACTTTTATATATGTAAATAGCGTTTGAGGATACAATTAGTTTTACTTCTAGTCCAGTGGAATAAATAATGGAGAAGCTGACACACATCAGTCACACAGGAATTTTATTTTTTAATCAAACTAAATACCAAAGTGTACATTTACTTCCGAACAATGAAATGTATAGCAGCGTATTTTTTTAATCCTAGTTAGCTTCACTAACCCCAGGCTGAATCACCTATGTTCATAAAACATACAGCTCTATGGTTATGCCTAGTGGCAATATTGATTTGACCCAGAGAGGAGAAAATCCAATTGTGGAGCACTGTGTTTTCCTGCTTTTATTGCCAGCAGCACCTTTGACTAATTCACCTACTTTTGCTGCAAATAAAAAGCTTATTTGATTTATCCTCAACTTCTCCTTTCAAATCATGTGCAAGTGACTACACATGTTTGTAACAGTGTCCTGATAAATTACTCTTGACTTCTATTTCATTTCATCTTAGATTTGTCCTGCGGTGGTTTATGCAGTAACAAGGAATATGAAATGTGCTGCATTAAAGGCTTGTCACTTGACATTACAAATCTAACCAGCTAAAATGCAATCCATCTGTTGAACACTTCCAGCTAATCTACAGTGGTCTCTAAGGACTGTAATAATTCACCTTAACACACTGTAAAAACACACTACAGGCCACCAGAACAGACTGAAAGCACCACTGGATTCTGTGACACTCAGCACCAAGCATTCCTTGTTTTAAAAGGAAGTCTGGTCTTCCCATACACTGGGCATATTTTATTGGGATAATCAAAAAATTTCACATCAAGCTCTAAAACTGAGCAACTATATTTAAGCTTAATACTGAAGCCTGATACCAAAACACATTAGCCATGCAGAGCTCCGAGGTACAAACTCTGCTCCACTGCCCCTGATCACTGGAGTGAAAACAATTACATTAAAATACAGCTTCTTATCAAGAAAAACACCAACACAATAAAAACTTCTCTAATGAAGACTATGCCTAAGATCTGTTTTTTGCTATTTCTCCTATTACAAGCATTTCTAAAACTTGGGGGGCTTATGCATTTATATGAAACATAAACAGTAAAGACCTAACCAGGCACATGATACCAGTTCACATAAAATACACTGAATTTCTTAACACAATTGCTTTACTGCCATGAAGACCAAAATTAATTGACCCAAGGCAAATATATGGCAAGTTGTGAGGCTTAGAGAGGTTCAGAACTAAAGATCTGTCAACACTGCAATGGGGGTCCAGGCTCTGAAAAAGTGCCAAGACTCTAAAGAAGCAGACGACCACTAGAGTGACAATCATGACCATTCCTGAAAAAGCAGCAGCCAAAAGGAGAGGAAAAAAGGAGTTAAAGATGGGAAGATGTAGGAATACCAGCTACACATTATAGCAGTACTACTTTCCCAAAGATGAATAATGAGCAGGAGCTAGGTAGCACAAATGTACACTTTTTGTATTTTTGGCAGCATCAAGTAATTTTTTAGTACAAACATTGCTTGAAAAAGAATGTGTTTTCTTGGGGAAAACTAAAACAAACTGTTAATCTTGTGAAGGCACAGAGGCATGCATAACAGGAATAATTTTGAGGTTTCTCCAGTGCCAATATTGAAAAGCCAAATCAAAGCTGAAGTTTAAATAAGAAAACAAATCTTTCAAACTAGAAAAATAAAGCAGAGAGGGCACAAAAAATGGGATAATTTCATGATTTCTAGTATTATGAAAAGTATTTCAGTAGCAAACAAAAGGCCTAACAGATGCAAACTACTTTAATGTGAATGTAGGAGTCAAATTTCATCAGTGACTAAGGGTAATAGACGTAAAACAAACATCCAAGTTGACTCTTACTAACCTGACACTCTTAGGTCGTCCTGTTTGAAGCAGGAACTCATGCAAAACTTCTGATCTACCTCTCAGTCCCCAGAAGAAACAAGCTGCTTTACCCTGCCACTCTTACTAATGGTGGTAACATCCTACTGTCCCAGCCACCTTGACTGCCATGGGATCATCAGCTCACAGAGAAAAATATTTCTTGTTAGCAAAAGGTGCCATGCTTTGCCTTCACTACATCCAAACATCCTCAGAGCTCCTCAAATATAAGGTAGTTAAAGGCTCAGAAACAAGCACAAACATGCCCGGTTTTTCCAGGATAATACTCCCTGAACAAACAAGATTTAATTCACGTTACACTGGTAAACCATTTTCAGAAACCCGAATGGGTAGCACTGGAGAAACACAAAAAATGACACCTAGAACCTGAGAAACTGTAAATACATGGACAGTATTCAAGCAGTGATGACCAACAGGAATTTTATGGGATAAACATTTCAGTTATTATTAAGCTCACTTTGAAACACATGAAAATCTTTGGCTCTAACTCAGCAAAAACAGTATTTTCAGAACAATTTTTTTCTCCCAGAGAAGAAAAGGGTTGTGACAGTGCTTGAGAAATATCTGCTAGAGAACTAAGCAACTGGTGTGTCAGCACTTGTCCTACTTTTTCTACCTAGCATGTTTATAAATGTGAAGGAAAAAAAAATAAAAATCAATTAAGTTTAGATTAAGCTGACTAATTTCCAAAAGCTAATTTTAAAGATTTTTAATAATGAGTTTCCAACGAGCTTGAAACTTGTGTTTGGGCAGCTTACACACAACCTAGTATTGGACAGCTAATTAATGTTTCAGGAAGCATGCACACAGCCACTATGCCATCAGCTTATTAGTCTAACTGCAACAGAGAATGCAGCCTGGGCAAGAGAGGTCCTTGAGGCATTTGCAGATAATCATGCAAAATCCATGTTGGATTTACAGAAGAGGGAAGTTTTCAGCTGGTCTGAACAGGAGAGGGTACAGCAAACAAGCTGTTCCACCCTACAAGGATGCCTGATCCAAGAGTATGGTGCTATGGGACAAATGAGGTGACTGGGGAAGTAGAGGGAACACTGAGAAGTCTGCTTAAGGTCTATAGGTTAAAACAAAATCAAAAGAGTCTGTACTTGCTAAACATTTGATTGTGTTAGGTGCTTTCTGCTACAGCCACCCGATATTCTCTCACAGGCAAACTCCCATCACCAACCAGTTAGCAGGGGCACTAAAAACTTAAATACCAGTAATGTACAAAGTCCTTGCAGTTCAGGCAAGCCTCTCTTAAATGCACCTAAAAAACCTCTAATGGGTATCATTGCAGCTAATGTTATGAGCTTTCCAACTGCTCTGGAGCAGAACTTACATCCAACATCACTACTTGGAATGTATCACTGCATTATCACTAGTATCTAATTTACCCAATATTAACAAGTTCAACAAGCACCCATACGTCCCTCGCCAGATGCTTTGCCACTGTAGCAACAGTCTTGAATTTTTTCTTAAGTTGAGAAAAGGGAGAAGCTTCAGTCAGATCAGATGGTTCTCCCACGCACGACCTGGTGTTTCTCTTTATAGCTAGCAGATTGCCCCAGGCAGGGAACAACGCAGAGAATTTTCAAGACCATCAACACTTCTTGCACTGTACAGGTGGAGCAGCTGCAATAAACTTCATGTGACTTTCTCAAGGTAACCCAAGCACCCTTGGGAAAGAAAACACTCCCAGCATTTACTGTGACAATCATCCGTTTTCTCATTAGCGCTGAGTTGCAATTGCAATAGAAGAAAAAAGGGAGAAAAAGAAAGACGACCACGGAATCTTGCAGTGAATAAAACGAGAAGGCAGGAGAAGGAAGCCATGTCCTCAAAAGAGCCTCTGGGCTCTCACCGTTCCCTTTTGGGATGTTCTATATTCATTGATTTTCAGAGGCAAAGAACCTTTCCATCTGCAGAGTTCCTGCGCTGCCCTCGGAGGGGGTACAGGCACCTGCGGAGAGGAGGCACAGCTATGTGCACCTGACACTCTGTTCACAGAGTTCACTGCCAGTAATTTGCACCTCGGCAAAGCCAGCTCAGGCACAACCCAGGGACAATTACCAGGTCAAGCAGCCAAGAGCAGCCTCCGTGATTTGCCCAACTTGTTGCCAGTGGGGAGGTGACAGGAGCCTTCTCCCCAGTCCCATGCACGGAGCCCTCTCACTGCACACTGCCAGCCTGGAGCCACCAGGACAAAAGGTGATGGTGCTGCACGATGCTGAGTGCTCAGCACCCCCCAAAGCAAGCGGGCCCACGGGGGGACCTGGGGCAGCCCCAGGATGTCCTCCACCCCAGGACACTGGGGGACTTGCCCCCTCCTGTGCCATCCCTATCTCAAGCCCACTTGTTGCCCCTGCTTCTGGACATCCCATAGTAACAGAAATACTGTCCTCTAACAAGAAATGCATAGACATATACGTATACATACACACATACATTTTGTAAGATATGTATTGCTGCTATTTCTCTCCCCTATTACTCTGGGATTATAACTGCTCAAACCTGTAACAGGTCAAATCCTTCTGGAAGCTCCATCTGATTTGTTATAAGCAAGACTGTCCCCCACATTTAATCATTTGGAGTCCCCACAGCTCAGCAGCATCAGCAGTCTTACCCCACACCACACAGCAACAAGGTGGCTTCCTAAACACAAAACACTGAGAAGTCTGCTAAAGTGATGAAAAAACCCTGTGACACGTTGTATACTTCATAAAATTTAACATTAGTCTTTCAAGGTCAGGTCAGTTATCCAACTTACCTTCAGCCTGAGAATTTACACCAAAAAATGCTGCTATAACAACCATAGTTATATAGTTGCTATAACACTTGCTAAAAAAAAAAATGAACACACAAACATTTTGAAAAAATATGGAAAATCGTAACACAAGCTGCTGTGGTACATCAAGATTTTACATCTGCAATTATCAAATTTTTCTTTATGATGAATTCAGCCTCTACACATTTACAAACCCCACACATACCTTCCACATTCTATTTCACAGATGTGAAAGAGAAAGCCATTAAAAATTAATGCTGAAAAGCCATGAAGCCACACTGAGTCCACAATTCAAAAAGCAGTTAATATCACAGGATAAAGATCTCCTTACTGCACAGCAGGGAAATAATTCACAAAAATAAGAGTTATGACCAAAAATAGATAAAAGGAAGAAGTCTCTTCCAACAGCTGCCACAATTTCACCTATACACAGAACAGGAAATAGCCAATATCCCTGTGTGGTAGCTGCTAGGCAAAATTTACTTATCAATGGTAATCCAGCTATGCATTCACACACATATGCATACTTGCACTTGCAAACACTCTCTCAAGAAGAACCTTAAGTCTTGCCAGCTCTTAACAGTGCTCCTTTAAGCATCTGAAAGGACTGATTAACCCTGCTTAATACAATCTGTGTAATCTACTGTGAATCTTGCAGATAACTCATAACTGTTAACATTCATTAACTCAGCAGAGCTTTACCCTTGCTCCCCCACCAGCCTTGTACCACAGAGCTCAATTTAAGTGTTCTTTCACTACAGCCCTGGCAGACGGTTTCCACAGAATTAAGCAGCAATGGCAAGCTTCTGATACAGAAAACTCAGTTAAATAATGATTTTGTGTTTTAGGAGAAGACTTTTACCCACATTTTATACTTCTCTTTATCAGTACTGATCAGTAGTCACAGCACACACTCAATGCATACAACACCCTGGAAATATCCATGATAAGAGAAAAAAAATGTGAAGGATACTGCTGCATCCTAGAAAATCCTGCTGCTACATCCTAAAAAATCTTTTCTTTATGCTATCTGTGAGAGAAACAGATATAAGCTGTGTCACTATATTATTACTAACATTTAGGATAAATTAACTTCTAACACTACTATGCCAGTTTTTAGGCTTCTGACAACTGATATTTTTACATCAACAAAATACAGTTTCCTTCTAAGCTGTGATGTTTGGTGTTTTCCTGAGAGGATGTCATTCTATCACATGTTCAGACAAAAGCCTCATTTATAGCTGAAAGAAAAAGCAACTTTTAAGACTTGTTATTTACTGAGGAAAACCTTAAGAAACGGTCATAAAAGACTCAAAGTCAGCAAGGGCACCCAAACACAAGGAGCTGCCTTGGCTATACGGAGAAAAAGCAGAACTATGCAAACTACCAACCCCCTTCTTTATTACTAGTGCCATTTTTTCCATCATACTACTTAATTTTCAGTGTCCTTGAAGGGCACACAAAGGTGGCAGGCATGTATGGTTCTCAGCAACGTCCAAGCTGCCTCACACGTGGCTCATATCCCTTACCTCCATCAGCAGAGCTCAGGTTTATTATTTAAGCAACATAATGGAGGGAAACCCAATATGAAGTATCAAGTGACTCTAAGCTCCCTCTCAACCAGATCACAAACAACAGCATCACAACCGCAACCCTTATGAGCTGGAAGAAGAGGAGGGGAGAGTAATCCCCAGAAAAATTGCTCCAGGCAAGAGAAATTCAAGCCTCAGGCTGCAAAGAACAGCAACACCTCCCATCCAGCACATCCGGGCTGCATTGCTCTGTAGAAATAAAGATTATCAGTATTTCAGAAGATACAGGTTATACAGAAGTTTATACTGCTGTTGCATCTACTGAGCAGCAGATCTAAGCCTAGCAGCACTCAATACATGCTGAAACTCCTGGGTGGTTTGGAAGAAGTCTGATTTCTAGAAGCAGCTTCCACTGGAATTTTAAGGGACACTACAATCAGAAATATGTAGCACAAGCAATATTTTATCTACAAAGACAGTGTTTACACCCTTCACCTCAGTAAAGTACAGAATCTCTGCAAGGAGTTCCACCCTAAAACACGGAAAGGAGCCATGCAAGCTCCACTGCAAACTCTGGAATGACAGTGATGTTAAATGCTGGAGTAAAGACTATCTCATTCTGGTTTAGTAGCAGCTTTTCATGTAACTTATTAAAATGGCTCTGCATCATTGTTTAAACATACTTTGGTGGAGGCATCGAATTACTCTGACAAACCAGTTTGTCTCAGAGTACCATGAATTAGTTCAGTGATGAATGGCCAATGAGAAACTGGAGCCCTATGGGAACTGGCACAGTCACTCACCAAAAGAATGCTACAGTAAAACAAATGGTGCTCTCCAAACCTATAGTAATAGTCTGCATTTTGAAGCTGGGCATCCAAACTAACAGTCTTACTTCACAGTGCTCAGAAAGCAGGCAGCTTCCACAAATTATAAAGGGAGAAACAGATGCTTACTACCTGGAGGAAGGAATCAGAGAAATCCAGCAGTTATAAAGCAGTACCTTAACACAAGCCTAGGTACCCTAACACCTCAGTTGCTAGAGTACCAAAGCCACTGTTCCTCTAAATCTCAGCATAATGCAAAGTTTGTATTTCCACAATGTTAAGATACACAACAAACATAGGGTGCTAAAATCAGGCATTTTAGTTTGAACATCCAAAGGAAACAATTTATTTTGACAGTGGAAATACGCAGAAGATCTGCTAAGCTGAACATTAACACACAGTAATAAAGACCCAAATCTCCCCCAAACTAAATTTGTATTCACTGATGCTACTTCCTAAGCAGCAATACAAAAACAGGCACAACTGAAAATAAAAAGAGTATTTGCTGCATTTCAGACTAGTAGATACATGATTCCTTGTGAATTTTGACTGGAAGTCATTCTCACGAGGTAGAGGCAACAGGCCCTTTGAAATTGGCTCAGCACAATGCAGGCAGGAACTAAGCAAACTTCTTTAAACAGCTCTGCCAACAGCATTCAGCTCCAAGCTGCAAAACTCCTGCTGTTTCAAACTTAGGGCCTCCTGTGAGCAGACTGCTGATTACACCAGGTTGTATGGCAGGTTTTTGATATGTGCTCAGGCCAGAAGAATAGGAATGAAACCTGCCCACTAGTCATGTTAAATACAAGATTTCACACCATACTGAAAGAAAAGGACACTTGGCCATCTATTCATTGCCTTGCCCTCCAATAAAGGGGAGAATTCACTGTAGTACACTGTACACATGCCCTGCTCAGAGCACACAACTCATGCAAGCATTACCAGACAGACTGCTGTCACAAAAGGTAAGTGGGAGACAGCACCATGCAACATCTTATCTCCAAATGGAGGAGATATGCACAGTCAATAAAGCCAGAGTACTAAAATTCACAACACATTTAGTGGGGTTCTTTATCCCCAGTTATGCTTGTACACTACAGAATATTTGGGGTAGACAAGGAACACAAATTATAACAATTCCATAGGCACCTTTCATATCGATTTTTATGAGGCCAATCCAGAGGAATCAAACCCTTTCAAGTTTCTGTGAAATTTTGCCAGAAGAGACCCCTGGGTACCACTCCAGGCAAGGAAAGAGCAAAGGCTACTACCATAGCAAGCAGCAGCCAGGTCATTGCACACCTCGCTGCACACACCCCCTCAGCATGTGCCTGCTGCCAGGGGAAAGCCATGGGGAAACAGCAAGGGAAGTGGAGGACACAGGACCTGCAGAAAGCTCTCCCCTGTTCCCATAATACTTGTTTTTTATTTATGAATTTGAGCAGAGGCCTTTTCTGTCTGATCAAGTGCAACCCCCTTGTTGCCTGATAGCATCACAGCTGTGAATCTCCTAATTGCATCTTTAGCATGCAAAAGGTAAAGAAATGCTCATGAAAGATGACAGGAAAGGCTTTGCTGGTTGGTCATAAATATGGACAAGAGGGTTTTCCCTCAGGGAAAGGCCAGAACAGAAATCAGATGTTCAGAATATATTTCTGGCCATATGGTTTGAAGTGATGAATAATGTGCTTTGGAAAAAAAGGATGACAAAAATAATACAGCACTGCAGTAAAGCACCAAATTAAACAAATAACAGGTGGTGACTAAAAGTGCATTTTTAATGAGCATCTTTTTATGAATGCACACAATGCAAAGTGGTTTCCACAGCTTTGTAACATACCACTCCTCATAATGGATTAAAAATATCTCAGTTATATCAGCCAGATGTGTAAGCTCTTGCTCTTTGGACCTCTCATAGAATTTATTTTTGTGAGATTTGGCAGCCAAGCAACATGAACTTTAAATTCTGAACTCCTAATACTCACAAATTCTTTAATTAACACTAACTTTTTTCACTAGGCAATTTTTTTTAATAAATGTTGATGTGTGTTCTAATAAACTTTGATGTGTTTCCAGTGCATCTGCCTCATCAAGTGTTCTGCTCTTCACATGTATATAATTGAGGAAGACAGCAGTCCAGTGGTTAATACAGAAGACAGTGTTTGAATTCCTGAGTCCAGACAGACATGAAACACAGATCCATAGCAGTTCTTCAAAGTAAATTACTGCACTCCCAAGCTGTTCCCAAACCCAGTCTGCATAAAATCCAGTGGCCAAGAATGAGGCACTACTCCATACCAGGAAGTACTGCTATACCATGGGGTATTAAAACACCCTAAGAACCAGGGTTACTTCTCCAACTGAGAGAAAGCTAGAGATATCATTACAGAGCCCAGTTACCCAAGAAAGCAAGACTAGTTTAAAGGGCCTATTTCTGCAATGGAGGAAGTCTCAGAAAGAATGCCAGGCAGTTACTACAGTCAGGAAATGAGACTTTGTGCTACTAGAGCTGCAGTGTAATGAACTATGTTCAGCTAAACCTGTAGCCTGCTTTGTCTTGCCAGAGGAGCAATATTAGCTCAAGGATTGTGGCAGCAGTTTAAGCAGTTCCTCAAGCCTGAATCTTCTTGCACGAAGGAAGGTCAGTGCTACAGAACATGAAAATAAATGTGTTCCTCCTCTCAAGTGCAGCTGTCTTGTTAATCTTAAAGATGACATATTCTTCATATATCAGTCACCACTTTAAAGCCCTGATTCATACAGAGAGACTTAGGAGCACATGGCAGGTTACTATTTCAGCAGGTTACTTATTTCTGCAATGCATAATACTCCTTGTAATTCTTAATTGTCTTACTCCTCAAGGGCATACAGCCTATGTCTTGGGAACTGGAACAGACTTGCTCTGAATATCAAAGAAAAATTAATGACTTGTCATTAGAAAGGTGAGAGGTAGTAGTTAAACTCAACCCTCTTCTATCTGGTTCCTGGGAAGGACAATAATTTTTTTTTTTAATTATTATTTTTCCCTTTTAATAGTTGTTCTGATGATATGCTAAAAAAATAAACAAAAAAGGCTTGTCCCCACTCTGCAAATAGAAATTATTTTAGGCTGCTGTGTATTTAATATCACATTACATTACTCAGTATGGTTATTCTGTTAAGCACAAACTTTGATGGCTTCCCAAGTGCCAGGAAACCAGTTCATTCATAATTTCTCTGATACAGCAGCAGTGTGTGCCAAATATGTGGAACTCAAAAGGGCCTGTATCACACAGAGAGAATGATGATTAAACAAACAGAGAGTGCTTAAACTGACTAACAGTGCAAAAACCTCCCTCCCCACAAGTAAATGCAGTGAGCTGATCTCAGTTAAGAGCCAAATTCTGCCTTTTTATGAACACACAGCTTCCTTAGGGCCTAAAGATTGCATCACAGCTTACAAAAACTTAAAAATCCTTTCCTAATTTAAGACTAGCAGGAGTCTAGAATACCCTTCTAGAAGACTTCTTGGAACACCAAGCAAAAAGAACTGCACTTCCATGATGACACTTGAATGCTTCTTCACATACACAGGGAGTAACTAAATGACATGCCTTATGGCAGCCAGCTAGATACCAACAGGACAGAATATTCTGGGATAAATAAACTCTGAGGCTCATGAGGGCACGAGGGGAGGAGATGCCTTGTTGAAGCAGCTGCCCACGGCTGCAATTCTCAATCATTTTACCAGGGGGAGGGAAATCTCTTCAGAGAGCACTTCTTTTTGTATTGTAAGATTGCAAAGCTGCAGTTTGTTGAGGCAGGTAGGTGTCAGCACTCCAAGGGAACACACACAAACTGAGCTCCCTGCACCTCCCCACGGGTCCCTACAGCCTGAGGGCTTGTGCTCTACCCTACATGAGCCCAGCTGGAAAGGCTTTGTGCCCACCACAGTCACAGCACACCCAACAGACAGAAAACCAGTCCTTAGAGCCTGGCACTCATCTGACAGAAGGCATGTGAGCTCCAAGGTCTAGGAATTTGGGAAGCTGCACATTTCAGTTTGTACAGATTCATGCTTTAAGGAAGTCAAAGTCACCATCAACACCAGCAGATCCACCTGGCAATAAAGCAAAGATTTCAAAGTTCAAGTCCATCAAATGGGATCATATCTCAGACTTTCCCCTTCTCCCAGGTAAGTCTATCAACATCTGGAGTGCAGATATTCTGGGGTCTTTTTCTCTAACCCCTGTTCCTTTTCCTTTATTTCATGTTCTTATCTCACCTGAGTCACACAGATGTACTTGGGTAACACTTTTTCTTGTTTTATGAAACTACCTGTTTTCTTATAAGTAGCCTAAAATCTTTCATTTGGGGCAATTTAAACTTTCATGTGACAGCTAAGAAGGTAGGAAAGGGGAAGAAGGACTTTAAACTAAAAAAACAAACTGCTTAGTATTTCATACTGGTCAGTTCAGATATGTTTCAGGTGTTTAATCTAACACTTGTTTAATATTTCAAACATGTTTGATTCTACAGCAACAAAAATTACATATTATTACATAGGATGGATTTTTAAACTATTTTTGTGCACTGTAATAATTTTGTTTTCACTATTGTCCTACTCCACTTTCAACTAGTTTGGTTTGGTTTTTTTAATCTCTCTTTACACTCAAGCACCCTTCACTGTAACTCTTGGACTAACTTGACAGTACCAGAAATCTCTGTTTCTGGAGAGAATGGAGTTCCAGGCACGTATCTCCAGACCTGTGCATTGTCCCTTTCACAATTTATTGGTACCAGGTTAGGCCACCCTTATCTCAGCAAAGAAAAGACAATGGTTGTACACACCTCAACAAGGGAACACCTGGCAGTCAAACACTCCTCATCACAGGCACAAAAGGTAAGTGAGGAAGCAACTGCAAGGTCACAGCATATACCAGCAGAGTGCATTTACTCTTTCTTAAGAAAAAAAAAAAAAAGCAAAAACAAAAAACAAACAGCCACCACCCCAAAAACTACACACTACAAAAAATGCAATGAAACCCACAGTTCAGAAAGCAAGTCTTTGTTATAAATTTAGTGGGGGGGAGTTTGTGTGTGTGTGAGATTTTATTTTTAATATGGCTTTGTTTTGGAGATGAAAAACAAGGACTGAGTATTTCCCAGTCTCTGCTTATGCAGATATCTCTTTCAGCACCTCTTTACCAGTTACACAAACTACTCAAATTCCAACATTACACATTAAAAACAAAAACAAACACCCCACACAGAACAAAACAAAAACCCCTATACACAGAACAGGAAACCCTCCACAACTATAATGACTTAAATCTAGTGTTGACCTGATAACCTCCTTTGGCACACTGGTCAGACAGCTGCTTTAAAATCCCAGATTCACTGATTCAAAATTATCACACATAGAAAAGCTTATTTAAAACAAAGGCCAATCTGCTTCTCATCTCCTTTGCATATTAAATATAGTTGGTGAAAGCAGCTGAAGTATTTTACTTGAGTTACTGCTGAAGTTTGAAGCTGGGAATTACATGCCACCTATTACAGAAAAAACAGCTAATCAGTAATTGTTTGTGTTTTAAGCACCATTCAGAGGCATTTAACTAACTAAAAGAAAAAAGAAAATCACTCTTCACCATTAACTTTCTCAATTTACAAAACACTTAGGGGAATTAAGATTAATGCAACCTGAAGGGAGAGACTTGCTTGAGTATCAGTAAGATCAAAGTGGCTTGTGGGTTTGGGGTTTTTTTGGTTTTGAAGTTAGGAGTTTTTAATGTATTTGGTATTGAAGATTATTCTTTTAGAGTCTCAAGAGCTATTTGTAATAACTCTGTATCTACTTAGCTATAAGTATATTTCTACTTGTTTAAAAGCCTACAGAAAAGAAGCTTTAAATGAGTTGTCCTTTACAAATCAGTGACAGTACAAGCCTGACTGCAAAGTCTGTGTGCTACAAGAGCACAGCAGTTTACTGGGTTAAAAAACAACTGCTTTTTACTCTCTCATGCCAACTCAGCTCTCTCATCTGAGTGTGTCTCTCTCACAGCAGGTTTGGCAGAGCACTCAGAGTCTCCAAAATTAGGTGTCCTGCTAAGTTCAAGACTGGGAAAGCAAGCCAGTATATCTCCTGCAGATATTCAAGCAGCTGCCACAAACACTACAAAACTTCTAAGTATGAATAAAGTGTGATACATACCTTGACACTGGTAAAAGCTGCAATATGCTAGCAACATGTCAAGAAAAAACAAAACAAGTAATGATCTGGCAGTCAGCTCTGGTCTCAAAATATCCAAGGGTATCAAAGCAAAACTGTTTGAAGACTCTGCTATGCAAGATGCTCAGCACCTCTAGTTCATCAAGTCAGTGTCATTTAAAATCAGGTCCTATGCCATACAAAGAAAGGACAATTGCAAGTTAACTGAAATGCTTCAGGAAACAAAAGGCCAAACTACAGCTGCATCTAAGGGAAGACAACTCCTCAAGTAACAACAAATTATTTGAAATCTGAATCCCTCAATTGCACAGAACTTGGACCTAGCAATTTCTAAAAAGACAATCAGCTAAGTGAAAAAAAGGGGGATGAAAATCACCTCTCCAATCAAGATTTTGGCTCAGGCTACAAAGGAAATGCATTCTGGAAGAAATGTGAGACAGCTCAACCAAGTTTGAGAATTAGAGCACTCTGGTTTAGTTTCTTCTGCATGACTGGAAGCTGGGAGCTAGATTAAGTGCCAGAGCACTGAAGTGTAAGCAAGGCTTCTAATAATGGCAGCTTTTGTGGTCCTGTACTACAGAATCATTCCTTCTGCATGTAAAACTGTAAAGATACATCCACATGCTGTTCAGATTGCCACAAACTCTGAAAACAAAGAGAAAGCTTTCAATACTGACCCACAGCTTTCACATATCCAGGAAAACACAGAACACACAGAGTGGGGCTCTTCTGGTTTGGTTGCTGGGGGTTTTCTTTTGCTTTTTTAAATATCAACATTGAAGAAGTGACCTTGAGACACTTACTACCTTAAAGGGGCAGCTCCTTGCAGCTGATTGTTGTTTTGCTTTGAAGTAACTACACAGTATTGAGAGACTCCAAGTAACTCAAACAGGTTACTAGTTAGAAGGGGTTTAGCTGTAAGGGTTTTTGGTGACTGCAATTTTTGTTGGATTTTGTTGCTGTTGTGTTTTGGTTGGTTGGTTTNACTCCAAGTAACTCAAACAGGTTACTAGTTAGAAGGGGTTTAGCTGTAAGGGTTTTTTGGTGACTGCAATTTTTGTTGGATTTTGTTGCTGTTGTGTTTTGGTTGGTTGGTTTTGCTTGGAGTGTTTTATCTTTTTTTTAAGGTTGATTGGTTTTGGGGTTCTTCTAAGTGAAGTGTATTTTACTTTTAGAGTTCCTGCTTCTTGGGACTGACGCAGTTTCTTCAGAAACTTCATCCTGAGCATTTTAACAAATGAGCATTTTAACAGACTTTGTAGTTCTGCCTATAATATCAAAAAATGTTAAAAGAAATTCACCTCCTTCCAATTTCTACCAGTAAATGCTCATGCCTCCCTTGGGACCCCAGTTATTTAGCTTTACTGTAACACAGCTGCTCCAAAATGAACCAGGCATTAAACTCAGCACCAACCTCCCCTCCTATAACACACCCTGCACACCTAACAGGTCTTTCTGTGATACAAATTTGATGCTCCACTCCCTTGCAAATACTTTTCTAGTGGATATATTACAGATAGGAGCACCATTAAAAATAGGAAACAAACCCCAAGACACCAAAGAACGCTAAGGCTCCACAGGGAACTTATCTTCTTTTGCTTCTTAAATATACAGCAAGCAACTTAGACATTTTTGAAATCAGTTCTTTAATGTAAGGTAGATAAAGGTGAATTTTTTAGAGAAAGACCATCATCTACTGTAGTTTAAAAACATTAATAACCCACTAAATAAATATCTTCCTGCCCTGTAAAAATGATTAAATGGAATTCATACAATACTTCTCCTTTGTGCCAAGACAAGCCTTTCCTACCAGCTCCCAAAGGAGCAGATGTCTATCACCGTTATCTTGATCCTCTAACACAAATGATGTAATTTTAAGTATAAAAAACAAATTAAATAAACATCTAGAGACTTTTAATAATGCTAATTATGAAAGAGAACAGACAGTGGCAGCTCCACAGGGGCCATTTCTGTCTGCTGAGCAGATTTTTGTTTAGGCACTTTTACTGGCCATGAGGACCCAGCAGAATTTAAACACTTAACTCTCCTTCAACTCCATCTCTTAATCATAATGGAAAATAGAGAGGCACAAGCTCACACAGCTTATATTCAAACAGCCCATCTAAACAACTATTTCAGAAAGTCATCCTGTTTACTCAAAGTACAATGTGCACACACTTTAATTTGCTGCTTTATTTGTGCCTTAGAGTTTGCTCATTTTATCAATCCTTCTCTTCAAGAACCAACACATGTGCAAACGGGAGATGCACACATGCATGAGGAAGTGACAGCGTTTCCATTTCGGTGCATTCATGAGCAGGTGCCTTCCTTAACTTCTGTTGGTGTAAAGCACATACACCATGTAAAGTAGGAAATATAAAATACCCTTTCCTGTGAGCTGTCTTCAGCAAAGGAATTAGCACACTAGAACTCCCTCCTGTTCCCAGGTTTGTGACTTTCTCAGGTCCAGCGACCTGCTCAGCAGGGGTAATCCCATCATTCTTAACCACAGTAGGAGTCTCCACACCCTCTATGCCCATTTCTTGGCCCAAGAGCACTCACATTTGCCAAAAGTACTGGAGGTCAACAAAAACTCAAGCAGACCTTTACAACACAAACCACAAAAGTTTACAGAAGTAAATATAACTCTGCATTAGTTCCAAGATCTCCCACACAACTCTGAAACCGATACTCCTTCAAAAGGACAGGGAAGCACTGTTTTAAAAGACATCCCAAGTACCTTACATTGTGTGGAAGAATTGCTTACAGGTCTAATAAGTCATTAAAAAGAGCAGTGTACAAAAAGGTGAAAATTCATTACAGAGCTTTGAATCAAAAGCTGAACTAGGATGGTGTTGAGTGGAAAGCCAAGGCCAGCTGAGTTACAGGCACAAAGAGACAACTTTGCTTGCTCCACACCACAGGGCCACAGATCACTGCCTGGAACAAGCCTGGACTCCAAACCTTAACCTGGAGTCAGAGTTGGGTGAAATCAGGACTGTGGCCTGAACCCTGTGTGCCACAATACAGAATGTGACAATAACCTCATTGGAAGTGATTAAATAACACTTATTTTAAATAACAATTTAATATTACATAACACTAAATTAAATTACACTATTAAATAACACTTTTACGGGCAGAACATGCCAATAAAATAAGAATATAAATCACTTTCCTTTACTACCTGCCATCAAAAAGCAGAAGTTATTTGCTATGGGAACTGGTACACTATTAGGGGGCTGTTTGGCAATCATACTTTATATATTTGTGGAGTCCATCTTCTCTCTTTAAAGACTTTTTAATGAAAAGTACATGGAACTCATTACAGAAACACAGGCAATCTTTAGCTTTCATTTCTTATTATCTTTTAGCAAAAAATTAACCTCATAGCTATTTTCAGCTGTAAGTAGCATGCAGGCTGTTTTCTAAGTTACCCAAAATTGGTAGGCTCTATGAAACTTAATTGACCCTTTTGCAAAATTTCAGCTTACAAAAATAGAACATTTGCCAAAAATTGAGGCAGCAGGACTGAACATGGCTGTCTGAACAGCAACTTACATCTCAAACCTAATATCCAAAAATACATACATAGTGGAGGACTGAAATACTCTGTGGCTTTAGCATTGGTAATAACAGCAACAGTCAAGATGAACATCAGGCCTTGGCTTTCGTGAAGGAAAGTCACACACACTCTCACATCACTCTTCCTAAAGCCATATAAAGGACACTGTGGATGTGTTCTGCAGTTCAGACATCCCAAGAATTACTCTCAATTAACATGTCAGAGGTTAAGTAAATGCTGCTGTGTGGCAACCAAACAGCTATTCCATACTGTAAAATTTTACAGGTCACCTCCATCTGCCACTGTATTTTAGGACATTGTTCCTCTCTTTCCTCGGCTCAGTTTCCTCATTTGTCTGCACAATACATTCACACCCCTCTAGCCTATTAAGCAAAAAAAAGACAAGACTGCAGACATATGTCAGGCCCTTTCCCATATTCTAGCTCCAGGAAAAAAGCAGTTTAAAAGTCAACCCATTCTATTCCATCTGTTTGAGGTCACTATTTAATTCTGCATTAAAATGCACATAGAGCCTCAAGGGAAAAAACATGTCTCCAAAATCAGTCCTCCCTTAAACTTCCAGATAGAATTTAATCTGTCAGCCAAAATGCATCCTACAATCACAGCCAGTAATCTCAATCAGCTATCCAACAGCATGCTACTTAGTCACTGGGAATGGTACCTCTCACCAGCCTGGGAACACTTAAAACTGACCTCTGCAGAAACTTATTTCAACTCTGAAGCAGAAATGTTTGTTTAGTTCTTCTGGAACTGATCAAGACAATTTTCACTAACAGAGCATTAGACAGTCTGGCTGCTAGTGAAGAGTCACCTGTCTGTGTCTTTCCCACTGAAATACCTGATAACAGGACTTGTACTAAATGATCATGATTTTTGTGATTCCTGTGTTTGTTCCACTGCAGCAGAGTGGTACCCATTTGCAGCTGAATTACCAAATCAAAGACTAACATCACTGTTCAGCATTTCCCAGAATGGCTGCACCAAGGTCAGTCATTCCCTTGGCCTGCAGTACACAAATGTCTTCACGATTCACTGTGGACAGCACCAGTCTCACATGCAACCTTCATGTCTCATGATCATGCTCCTGCAGAAGAGAAAGCCTAACTCAAAATATTTTTGTCACTGCAGAACCAAGACAACTTCTTTAAGCTAAGTACTGCATAAATACATATAGACAGCCTGTGCCTGTAGCAAGTTTAAACTAACTAGAAGTCAAATGAAGAACAGAAGCAAATACACAGCTAATAAGATTCTACTCCAGGTTGTGCCAGTGGCAGAATCTCAAGTCCTGAAAAGCACACTGCCTTACTGAAACACAGATCACACTGACAACAGTACCTTACAAATAACTTATTTATCATAGGAGTTTGTTTATTGCAGACTTAGGAAAAACAGAGGCCTCATGGCTGCTCACTGTTGTTGCTTTGTGCAGCTGTAACTTCAGGCCACACTACCTCTGGTAGGTGCAACAGCACAAGTGCCAATGCAGAAAATTTTGGATGAATACAGCCCACTCAACTGTACAGAAAAGGGAGAGAACTGCACTTAGGAGTGCATGAGATCAGCAAAGCATTTGAATTAAAAAGAGTTTCTGTTGAAGCTTTGGATACCTTGTTCATGAGAAAGCTGACACTGTCAGCCAATAATTTTGGAATTTAAAGCTCAAGATGAAGAAAGGTTGTCCCTAAGCCAAAACTGTTCCCTAGGGAACAGGAGTCAAAGGAAAGCAGTCACTCAGGCACAATAAAGCTTAACCCATCAAATTGACAAAGCTAGCAAAAGGAAGTTCAGTTTTACCTAATTTCAGTAGGCCACTGGGAGTACAAACTTTCCCCCTAAGAACAGAAAAATACTTTTTTTACTTCAGGGTGTGTGCCTTCACATGCATTTCTAGCATTTTGCTGCTTACTTTGCTAAGGACTAGATAACTAGCCCATTAGAAGTAACCTGCCTAGTAGGGGAAGGTTCCAGCTCACACAAGAGGACACTGCTACTTCCAGAACTTTATTTATAGCTTGAGTACAGTTGCCCATCCCTAAGCTGTGCCCAAATCTGGAGCTCCATGTTTGAATTCCTCTTTGCAGTCCAGTTAAGAGCTCTAAACCTGACTCAGTGCTTCAAATACAGAAGTGGAAGGTTCACTGATCTGGAAGCTTCTGGTATTGCAGGACCTTCACTGATACGCAGGGAAAAAACCAGCATTTGCCACAGCCTAAAAACAAACCCATCTCTATTCCAGAGGTTAGAAACAGCCTCAGCAACTTATGGGCAGCTAACATGCTTTAACACACCTGATAAAAACTCTGCTGCTTGTACCTGTTTTACACAGGTATAGAGCAGCAAGTAAAAGGAGTCAGGTCTGAATATATATGCTTTAAAAAGTAAGGCACCCTTGCCCTTCATGATCTCTGGGCCCAGCTAAGTGATTTAGGTGGGGACAAAAGGATTTTTGATAATATAGTGTCTAAAGATTCAGTTAATTGCTTCCCCTTTACCTACCCCTCCCAATTTAATGAGAACAACAAGTAATGAGTTTCCTACTAAAGTTGCACATGCCACACAATCACAACTCTTTTCAGAATTATGTCTCAGTACAATTTTTTTTTTTAATTAAGAAGTATTCCCAACCTTTTAGAAACACGAGGTAATCTGCTAGGTATTTAGTGGCCACAACTGCAGGGAATAGAGGCAACAAAAATACAGCTGTGACCACACTGTAGCATTTCTCCCAACAGCATTTCTCATCCACATACCCCAGATGTGAGCATAATACCCATCCAGACATAGCCAAGGGATGATCACATCCTTTTGTCAGCTTCAAGTTTTTCATGTAAATGCAAGGAATTTTTACTTGAGAGTGCAGTAAATACTGCTGGAGTGATTATTGACATTTCTGAAGGCTAGGAAACTAGCTGTTTTCAAAACAGACCCTTTCACAAAACTCCTTTTATTAACTGGTATCAAAATGATTTTTAGTTCCTTAGGAAAAAACCCCACTAAACCAAAAGATAGACACATAAGCAGAAGAAGCACAATAAAGCAGGTTCAAGCTTCCCCTGCCAGCCTGCCTTAGGCTTCTTCCAAAACTCCATAGGTGTGAGCATATTATCCAAGCACTGCACATATCAGGTACTGCTCTTACATGGAATCTTCAGGCAGCAGCACCTACAGGATTTAAATATTCTCTACAGCACAGCAAAGGGAGAGGCTAACACCCCTGAGATTTTCTAGCATTCTTCCATTTTCTTCCAGTTTAAAGACAGACAAGCATTGGAATTCAGTTGAAGCAAGAAGAGGCACATGAACTTCACACTATGAGCAAAGAAAACTTTCTGCTGTGTTCAGCCTTTTCCAAGATATGGCACCAATTCCAGAAGTTTTACAATCAGCCATTTCTCCAGTGAACCAGTAGCGTAACCATTATTAAATGCAATTAATGACATTATCTTGAATGCTCATAAAATCCCACAGCAAAATGAGTCACATGCTTGGTTTCAAAGGAGGGGCCCTCTCAAGTCAATAAAACCTGCAAAGGTACAACTGTTGAGAGTGGGAAATGCAAAGCTGTTGCATGGTACCACTGGTAACAAGTAGTACATAACCAACAAATAAATAAAAACCACTGAAGCCAGCAGCAACCAGTGTTGTCCTCTGTTTTAAGAGTCTTGACACTGTTTTTCTTAGTAGCCACCAGCAATAAAGTCTGATGCAGTTGAAAGATGCCAACTCTTCAGAAAATTGCAAAAGAACAAACTTGGTTAGAAAATTTCTAAAATAGAGAGGTTATTCAAACAGAAAAAAGCATTTCATTGCACTTACCCCTCCCAAGTTATGTCTGGTGAAGCACATATAGGGGCTGATCTTTAAAGCTTAAATCAAACCCAAATTCCACCAATAACCTGGCTTGCTCATACTTATTTCCAGCAGAAACCCTCACCTTACGTGATCAGCAAAGTGTCAACACTAACATGTGGAATTGTGCTTCTGGATCAGACCTGTCCTTGTTTTCTGAAGAAGCACTATCTGTATTAATGAGAATTTTGCTTTAATGAAGAGATCAGCTATACAGATATACAAGAAATCTGATATTAGATACAGACAGACTAGACAATTACATGATCTGAAATGTCAACTACCTCCTGAATATCAGCATTAATTTTAGTAGGCAGTCATGTCACCTTCCTCAGATACTGTTTACAGTACCACGAATTTATGTCACACTCTTGATTGCTCCTGCCCAGTGCAGAAAAGGGCAAGTATTCTTTCACACCTATCAATGTCATTCAAAAAAGAATGAGGAAAATTCTGCTTCATTCTAGACAATCTGCTCTACCAAATTCAGCCATTATGCCGTAAACCTGACTTTGGTCCATCATGTGAAGAGGAATGTAAAATGTCAAGGCCAATATTGTGTTTTTAGGAGCTTTTGCTTCTCTTGAGCAAGTAGAAAATTTGCATTCCTATTGTTTGTCAGGAACTTTGCCCTCACAGTCTGTAAAAATGCTTTCAGTCAGTGAGACACTGCCCTTCCTTTAACTTAGACTAATGTATTTATGCTACTTTATTAAACAATGCCCATAACTTCAGCCTATTTTAAAAAATCTCTCAAATTCAGGAGACAAGTAGCCTAACAATATTTCATTATTAAGAATATTTAATATCCTAAAGCATCTATATGGTTGCATGTTAAAACAAACCCTAGTAAAACCTCCTAAATTATATACTAAACAACAAGAAAACCTCCAAACATCCAACAGAGACACGAGTACAGATGCAACATTATACTTGGAACCAATCTCACACAGAGCTCAATTACAGCATAGATGGCCTCAACTACCCCCAGACTACGGAGGGTTGAAGGCTGCACACACCACATGAAAGGGAATCTCAGATCAGCATCAAGACTTCGGATTTGCCCTGAAGATATGATTGTGTCAAGGAAAAATAAGTTTCTTATATAATGTTATTACCACCAAAAAACATTATTTTACTTTAAACTTTATTGTAATTACATTTTCAGGACCAAATGCAAAGACTGATGAGCTCTGATGACTGCTTTGTTTACATACAGTATATACAGCCCTCAGGCAGTAAGATTCACAGTATTTAATTTCTGGACTGCAACAGGAACATCACTGTTACAGCTAGTACTGCAAGCCTCAGCTACTGTTTCCCATTGAAAATTCTGTGTCTTAAGCTATTTTAGTTGTTGCTAGCTTTATTGGATTAGCTCAACAGCTAGGTCAACAAGCAACATAACACATGACTCTGAATCACTTTTCTTTCTTCCTGACTCTGATCTTGCTCCAGGTACTTTTAAAAAAGGTCAGAATATCAGCTTCAAGCAAAAAGGAAAAAAAAAAAAAAAAGAAANAAAAAAAAAAAAAAAAAGAAGAAAGATAAAAAAGAAAAATAAGAAAAAAAATGCTTGTGAATGGAAGTTTCAACACCTGAAGGACCAGACTCAGTAAATCTTGCGGGGGAAAGGAGAAAGAAGGTTATGACTAGTCTCTCTTGTAGTTTTCACATACATTTAAACTATTTATTGAGTTACAGAAACAAACAGCAACAAGACAAAACAAAAAATCAACCCACTAAACCCCAAACTTCATCTTCTAGTTATGACCAAATGGAATTTCCCCTTAGAAATCACAAGTCTCAGGAATGACATCACATTGCATCAGCACCTCCAGATCTCAACAAGAGACAAAGATCAGTTACCTTCAGGAATACCCCATACCCTCCCCTACACCATCTCAAACCTGAGTTACTTGGTTTTCCTAGCAGACTGCTGGAACTCACACAGATAAGTCACACAGCCCACCTGACTTTGTCATTTTTCACAAAACCTCTCTTTAAGGTTTCCCTAAGCAAGTCCAAGAGCAGAATTGCAGCAACCACATGGAAGAGCAGCAGGCAAGCTTTGGAAGGGAATGGCATGAAAAGGCACTACTCTATATATCTCTTCTGTATTTTGAAGACAAAACCAATACACACTCTCTTCTATATATACAGAAAGATGAAGTGTCCAGGGTGAACACACTGACATCAACTCCTACAGTTTAGCTGGCTTGTTCATTATATGATTGAGACACACAGAGAAGAATTTTAACAATCCTAAGTGGTTTCAGCCTGGTTTATACAGTGCACAGCATTCAAGTCTGGCAAAAGATGTGTAGAAGGAACAGTAGAACAGTTACCTCCTCACTAAGAATTCCAAATATACTTAACAGTGTGCATACAGAAATTCTATTTAGAGTAACTGAGTTTGTGCTGTGGCTCTAGCAGCAGCCAACATGCTCATAACTCTGCAGAAGTGCTCAGCTGTCACCACCCTGGTTCTAGGGGAGCACTGTTACAGTAGAGAAACACTGACAGCTCAAGAATGACACCCAACAAGTGCAGTGTGAGACTCTGCAGTCATCCCTGCACTTCACACTCTTAGACAAACTCTGAACACTTCGGTGTTCAAGCAGAGTGTAAGAAGTCTACCCTCAAGCTAAGCACAGATTTTTTTTTTCCTATCAATTTAAGGTTTATATTCTTGTGTTAAAAACATTTATTCATCAAGATTTTATCTTCTAGCAGCCCCTTTAAGAAAAGGTTTCCTGTTTTAACAGTCTTATACCTAGAAACACTACTACCATTTCAGCAAACCCCTTCACGTACAAAACCAGCCCTTTTAGTACATGCATCTCCAAATGCTATGAGTCTTGGAGGACAACAACTTCTTTAAAAGAAAAAAAAACCCCAAAAACAAACAAACAAACAAAAAACCCAAAACAAAAAACAAACAAACAAAAAACAACAGGAAAAAAAGCAGCCTCTGGCCATGGGGAATAGATGAAGAGAACCCTATGGATGTTTTCACAAGAAAAAGCATGAGAGTACACAAACACAATTCCCTCTCCATTTCCTGTAGCATGTTTCTTTGAGCCCCCAGCCCCTGCACTAGCCAAAACAGTACAGCAGTCACCACAGGTTAATGAGCAGAGAGCAGAAATCTCACCTGATAATAAGTCTTGATGTTCCTGACCAAGATGGTCAGGTTTTGAACCCGAAGATAGGTATCATTATTTACATGCTTGTTGACACGTTGGTTGGTTGGTCGAGGATCTCTATTAAAAAGGAAGAAAATAAAATATTACTAATTAAACTGGTATTAAGACTTAACATCTCAATAACACATTTAAGTCTATGAATTAAACACACTGACAATTATACAGGGTACATATGCATTAATTCATGATAGAAAAAGCTCATTATCTCTGCACTTATGGGTAAGTTGAAAATATTTCCTGCATGTTACAAAGTACCCTACTGCAACCCACACAGTACTTCAGGTCAGCTTCCCTCCTTACCCATATTTCCCTGAAAAAAGAGCATATCTAGTTTGTGCAAGCCAGACCAAAGCAGTCTCTGATAATATGGGGTTTTCCTTGTTCAAATAAAGGCAAGTCTAGCAAATACTATCATGCCTTCCTTGGCTTTGGAGTTTTACAACAAGAATAGGGTATTATTACTTGATCAGTGATCACTGTAAAAACTGCAAAAAAGATGGATTATGAATTGAAGGGAAAAATAGAAAACTGCACTTATTACCCCATATCATCTAACTAGACCTCTCATACACATGCTACATTTTTTGTTTGATTTTAAAAATAAATCAAAATTGTACCTTTAGAAGCAATTTTATTTCTAAAACAAAAAAAATTAGACACAGGAAAAAAGCTGCAAACAATTTCATACAAATGTACACTTTGGGATTATCTCATCATTCTAAGACGCTGAAAAAAAAAAAAGAACCCGAAAATCTTTATCTGCCAATAGCACAGATCAAAGTTTTGTGTTTGCCCTCTAATAATGACTCTTATCAGCAGCCTCCCACACAATCCAAACACCTGCCTCCCAGAGCTCTGCTCTGGCTGTTAATTAAGCCATTCACAGCTCTTCCAGAGCCAATTACTGAACTCGGGCGTTGACAAGGAAATAAAAGAGGAACTGGTCCAATATTTATTTTTAAAATATATCTGGTAATGTTTACATAAGTATGTCAAAGAGCTTTTACTTTTTTCTTAGACGTACAATCATTCCAGAGCACCTCTTGAGTGAAAGCAGTGCTGTGGGGTAAGTATGAAAAAATACATAGATTTTCCAGAGATGAGAGGAAACTGCCTTGACAGCAGATAACATCAGACACGGTATTTTTATGCACATGGATTTAAGCAGATGACCAATACTGGCATAAACTAGCAAGACACTACACAGCCTTTCCAGCAGTAAAGGATTTTGTATACGGATTTATACTATAATAAATTATGAAAGAAAGAAAAAGAGGCAACTGCAACAAGCTTTTAAAGTAAAATCTGTAGTAAGTATCCCATGTTAGTGCTGCTCAGATACAGAAGAGCAGAAGCCATACTTGTAACAGTTTGACAGAATGGGTTCTCAGAGAGGGAGAAGCATAAATTCAACCTGGGCTTGAGCACCCTGCCTTCAGCACTGTCTGAGCAGACGCTGAACATCAAAGGAAGCTGGACACAGCTTTTTTAGGCAAGGCCATGACAACAAAGTGGGAAGCTAAAAGAGAAGAAACATTCAGTAAAGAGAAGCTGGCCAAACAGAAGGGTCAGCCTACAGTTCTCATTTCCATGTGAAAGTTCATGCAGGCAGCACAGTGCCCTGCCACTGGCTGGCAGTGCTCCCAGCTTTGTGGCCAGGAATTGACATCTTTGACTGGCTAGCAGTCACTACTCCACAATCCTTCCCAGAACTTCACAAACGGGGCAAAAATCCACAGCCACAGGAAAGCAGAGGCTATTTCTTCAACAGCTGCAGCAGTGGAACTGCAGGACTTGGACAACATTTTCAAAGGCACATAAGACACAGAACTAGTTCCTAGACAAGATCTGCTCATTTTTGCACAGTGGAAATTGTGTTACAAGAACACAAGCACTAGCAGGACCAGGCCCTCGGGAGCAGTTCCAGAGTTTTCATCCTATCATCTTCGTTAAGGGTAATTGATTGCTCCAAGAGCCCTTAAAGCCACTGACCTCAGGGTCCTCTTAACATGCAGCCAAGCTGCAGCATAGCATAGCTCGGGCAGTCCTGCCACTTCTCCATCACAAAGAAGTTAAAAGCTTTTCTGAAAATAGAATGTAGCTCAAAAGTATGTTTTCTGGACATGTTGTGTAACCAGCTGCACAGAGAACCTCAGCTTACTTCAGAGAGGACCCTCTGCACAAGATGTGGAAGTCCAGCACAGCCTACACTTCAAACTGCCCCAGAGCTTGTTGTCTTCACAAAATGGAACAATGAAAATGAGACAATTCCTTCTCAACAAGCAAGGCCCCGTTACTACTTTCTGTGTTCAAAGACAGTCCTACCCTAAAGAAGACAGAGCTGTTGGTACCACATTTGTACATGATAGCACCTGCCTGGATGGTGAAACTTGTTCATCAAGAATTTTACAGAAACTCTTCCTAAGGATCACATTGAAAACCAAAGAGATTTTTTCTGGTTTTTTTGCAACACTAACCAGGTAACCAAACAAATTCACATCTGGATATATCTGAAAAATCCCTCAACACCACCTCAGATGCTTTTTCAATCCTTTGATGTTTGGTCTTTCCCTTACAAACAAATATAATGAAAACTACATTTCATTTTTTTGCAAACCACCTACTTCTCAAGATCAAAAAACTTACCTAAATAAGACTGAGACAGCATGGCTGAGGTGTGACTTAGGGAAGTACTCCACAAACCAGTAAAAAACCCACCCAAGCCGAATAAACAGAAAGAAAGCCTCAAGCCTCACTATATACACAAACATTTTAAAGAAGTCATCCAGTTTGTACGTGCTCATGAGTCTTCTAGGAACAGAGAGGAAAGGAAGGGGTCAGGACACAGATCAAGTGACAAGTTAGAGGTCACCAACACATGCATGACAATGCAATCCCCTAAGTCACCAATTCATAAAAGTCACCACCAAAAAAAAATTTACATTTTAAAATTCAAAATCCCATTCTTAGAATTTCCAACAAGCCCTTTTGATGAGCAAAAGGAAAGCCCTCAAATCAGGCCCAAGGGTTGAGATGCCAGAAGGAATTGACTGGCCCAGCATCCTGTGGCATCTTGCTCTGCAGGCAAGGCACCAACCAAAAATACACCACACTGGGGCTAGTTTAACTCTCCTACCATCCAACTTCTCCCTCTGTCAAGTGAGACAATGCCACTACAGCTGGCAGATTCCTAAATTGCCTAGAAAATGGAGGAAAAACGCACCTCTACGTATCATCCTCAAATTTTAAATGAAGCAGGTGCACATGTCCAACACATCTTCTGGTATCTGCTAGAAAACACGAGGAGCAGGCACTCACAACGTGGCTGTTCCTGCCACATGGTCTAAATTAAAGACAACAGATCAACAGTGCCACAAACCATGACAGCAATTGAAATGGAAAAACCTATTACTGTGCATTGTTATAACAGGATTTTAACACAAGTAGCATTATCAGCAGTATTCCTCACACACATTCCTGTTTGCTAAATGTTTTGACAAAAAAAGCAGTCTATTTTCAATTAGAAGAATTAGAACAAGCCAATGTAAAAACACTTATGTGCTTGCATAAACCTCCACACCGTTTCTTATAGGAAGCTTTATTTGGGAAGTTAAATGGGGCAAATATTTGCTTATGCTTGTAGGTATTATGCCACAGCTGCAACTGTAACACTGAAGGCAGTCATTGCAGTGCCACCACACGCTAATTTCATACCAGGAAGTGACACAGCCATCTCAAAAAAAAGTTCTGGAAAGTATGTCTGCAGAGAATCTCATTGACCTGGTACACATAAATCCATCAGCAACACTAACTTGAAACACAGCAGTTCCACTTTGAAGATTAACAAACATTTTTGTATGCAGAGCATTCAGCCAGTACTGCAAGTCTGCAAAAATCAACATCGTCCTTCCTGCATGATCAGGTTGGGATATACACTTGAGCAGGTCACAGGCAAAGGAAACCATTCACTTACAACAGAATTATTTGAAAAATCGTTTTTCTTGTTTTAAAATCTAGGTAGGGAAACCAAACACTGCTGTCTGACTCTTGCTGCTAAATTTAACTCATTTAACAGCTAGGTGCCCCTACTGAGAAGCAAACAACGCCCAGCTTTCCTAAAAACAGTCTTGCTTGTTTTAGATATCACCAGTAAGCAAAGGGATAACCAGCAAAGCCCAACAGCTGGTGTCCTACTGACCAGAGTGTGCCTAAGCCCAGGCCAGGTTCCCCTCCTCTGCCCTTGTGCCATGGCCACATTTGGCAAGCCTGAGCAAACCACATTTTATTCAGGGCTGCCATTCCCAGGGGCAGCTCATTTCTGAAGAGGATGAAGTTGAGACACAGCCCTATTTTCATCTCCTGTCACAGAGCCAGCAGGGACCTGGCAGGCTGGAAAAGCAGTAGATGGCTGTCATACATCTCTGGTGACACAGCTGCCTTGCTGAGAAGAACCCGCCAGCTAAAAAACGTTGACACCACAACAAAAAGCAGCTGGGATCTTCTCCACCCAAAGCTGCCAGGGAGCATTTTGGGAAAACTCGAAGTATTACAACAGAAATTAGCAGACTGAACTGCTACAGCCCACCCACAACTCCAACAGCTAAAGCCTTACTTTCACTCAGCAATCTCCACTCAACAGGTATATCTGGATTTCTTCACAGATCCACCTGTCTTTTTTGCCCTGAATTAAACTTAAAATCTGCTTCGCTGCAGGGCAGAAATGTTGTATTTTTAGTAACAAATTTCCCAAGAATCTGGCTTTTAAAATCTTTACTGAAAGAAACAGCTTGATTTGCAGCAAAGTACTGCATCACACCTGGTGTTTAGATGCAAGCTCATATGCCCCTGTTATTTCTGTTCCAGTAATCAGGCAAGCAGGATAAAAAAACTCAAAGTGAAATAANCTCATATGCCCCTGTTATTCCTGTTCCAGTAATCAGGCAAGCAGGATAAAAAACTCAAAGTGAAATAACACACTTGGATAAAAAACTCAAAGTGAAATAACACACAAGTGAAGAGGCAGCTGTCCATATCAGGAGCCCAGCTCTTTCACCCTTGCCACCCCCTACTCTCTACATGTGTGTGCATGCCTGTGTCTGTGCTCTCAAGCAATCAACACTACCACGGCATGGCAAATCCAATTCCAGATTTATCAAAGGCCCCCATTAACAGGTTTTCAGCAGGAAGAGATCTCCAGCCAAGCCCTGAAAGCCATCTTCAGGAACCAGGACTTAAAAAAAACTGATGAGCAAGAATTTACACAAATACATCTGTTTTTTTATTCTGAAAGCTTTGTGGGGCAGAAACTTGCCTTGCAAGGCTTGCCTGATTTACATGTAGGCAGTAATTGCATTGCAATGTCTAAAGGTAAAACCAGGGAAAACTAAAAGTCAGTCAGTGCCTCTCCTGAGTGTCTTGCTAGGTCTGGATACACAAATAAAATTGCAATCCCTCCTAAAAATTAAACAACCTTGGGCTCTCAGCACAAAGCTTTCGGTTTCAAGCTCTTTAGACATCATTAGAAGCAGTGCTAAAGCTGCCTGAAAAGGAGGAGGACTGTGTATAATGGGACAGCTTCCTACTCCACAGTGCTCGTGCCTCCAACACTTCACTTTCTGTTACACCACTGGCAGAGATGCTTGTTGGGGAAAAAAACACAAACAAAGAAAAACTGAAGCCCCACCAACTTATTTACCTGACCGCTTAAAACAAGTAAACATGCTAAACACACCAGGGCACCTCTCACAATCACAAGAGATCAGATTAGTGCCAACTAGTGTCACTGCATTCAGCCAGCCTGTGTGCCTATCTTCCTTGTTTCCATGAGATCTGATAATTCTCTCCTTGTCCCCAGACCACTGTTGGGTTGCTCCCTCGAGTTTAACAACTCTTACCTCCTTAGACATAGCTCAGTGGCCAATTACAAATATTTAAGTTTGCATACATCACCTAATAAAACTCTATTAACAATGCCACAGTGATTCAAAAGCCACATAACTTCATAAATTCGTGATTAAGTATGACTCAGTTAATTTTTCTTGTTTTGAAATAAGAAGACTGTTGCACATATAATTATATAAACATATTAGATAACAGCGCTGTTTAGTTAAACCTGCAGCCAATTCAGCTGCTGTTCCTTGATGGTTAGGTTGCTCAACTCTCTGCCAAACACAGTGGTCATAAATCAAAATTTATTTTCCCTCACCTCGGAAAGCTACAAGCTTGGTTCTAGACGTTCACACTTGAGGCTCTAATTTGCAGAAAATAATCTTTTTAAAGTGTAATAATTCCTTTAAAAGTGCTGGAAATTACGCCTTCTCTTTACAAGAGGCTTCTATCCCTGTAACAGTTACACCACTAGTTTGTTATCTCCATGTGCTGGGTTCTATTCTGAATCATGGATTTTCAGCTTCACTATTTAAGCTCTAGTTCACAATTTTCACTGCTGCTAACATCAAGTCAAAAGAAAATTTTATTACCTTCTCACATGGAACAGCAAGGTACCAGAAAATAACAAAACTTGACAACCTGAGTGGGTGAGGCATTGATTGCCAGACTTAGTGTTATTTCTCAAGATTTTAAAGGATTCTAATATGAATTCTTCGTTTCAAGCTTGGACTAACACTGTAAATCACTGGTCGAGCTTCAAGTGGTTTCAGTCACTTAAGAGAGCACTCTGCCAAAACTGAGTGACTTCCAAACCCTCCTCCCCCTGAAAGCCAAATTCTTGTACCTACAAACTCTCTCAGATGTATTTCAGAATATCCAAAATGAAACACAGAGGAAAGAGAAAACAGTCAGGGTCTGCATGCAGCAGAGTAGATCAGCAACAGGAAAGGATGTGGTTAAAAACATAGCATAAGTCCTAACAACGATTCATTTCGATGTCAGGGTATTTTCAGCACTCCATCTTTTAACCAAATTCTAAGTTCCCTCAACACATGGCCTTACAGTGCCGCCGGAAAGAGGCAGCACTAAAAGGTTTTTCCAAATTATGTATTTCGTACCGAAGTTTACACAAGAGCAGACAAAGTTCAGATGAAATCTTCCCAGCAAAGCTTTAGATGATATTGTACTTTCATTTCCTTCTTTGTATTGCCATACACCTTCCACAGTAGCATTAGTTACGACAATTGAGACGAAAGAAAGAAAGAAAAAAAAAGAAGGAAAAACACACGGATACCACGAAAAAAGATTAGAAAAAGAAGCTAAAGAATTATGGAATTGTATGAGTTGGGAGCTTTTTCCTCTCACTGTTTTTTGTTAATTTCGAAGAGCAACCGAAATGGAAACCGCTCGGGCCCCAGGCCGCCGGGGAAAGCTGCGGGCCGGAGCCCGAGGGGCCGGGGCGCGCCCCCCGCCCTCCGACCCCACTCACATTTGCAGCATGATTTTGTTCAGGACGACGCCATCTACCAGGTCCATGTAGACGCCCAGGTTGTCCCGGTCCCCGCTCCCCAGGTCCCCGAAGGTTTTCACCTGCCGGAGGAAGCACAGCAGGGTTGGGGCTGGCGGGCGGACCCAGGCACCCCCGGCAGGACGGGGCTGCCCCGCCGGCTGCGCCCTCGCGCCCCGCTCCGCTCACCCAGGTCACCAAGGGGCTCTGCAGGAAGAGCTCCAGGAGCTCGGAGACGGTCACGTCCATGTCGCCGGGGCTCGGGCGGCGGCGGGAGGCTGCGGGAGAGGGGGCGGCTCACTCGGGAGACAAAGGCGTGGAGCCCATGGCCCGCCGCCCCGCTGCCCGCCGGGCGCTGCCTACAGGGCAAACAATGCG
>VYXF01004971.1:504780-554101 GCA_013397295.1 Polioptila caerulea
GGGAGCGCGGATGCCGCCTCCTCGGCCACGGCGGGCGGGGGCCGGGCGCCCTCTGGCGGCGGCGCGGGAAGCGGCTGCGCGCTGTGGGCGGCCGCCGAAAGAGAAGCAGCGGTGGGAAATAAATAACACTTCGCTTGCTTTGAGGTGCGCTGGGGGCACCGATGTAGTCTGGAGAATACTGATAAACTGCTTCAACACGCGTGGGGCAAGAGGATGCGGTGTAGCGAAGGGCTGCAGGCCGCGGGCACACACGCTGGGAAATGCTGAGTAGCGGCGGGTCTCCTCCGACCCCCGAGCCGCAGGCTGCGGCGGCAGAGGCGGCTGCCCCGGGCAGAACAAGCCCAGGCTTGCCCGGAGCTCCGCCGAGAGCAGCCCGGGACGCGGGGTTGCGGAGGGCAGGCTGCCCGCCTTGGGCTAAACACATACCCTGGCTACGAGCCCCCAAAATGTGTGTGGAGCGGATTCCCCTCGATAATTCAGTGTCATATTTGTCAGCCCCAGCTGGGTGTGTGCTTCCTCCACGTCCTCTCCAAACTGCGCCTTAGCATTTATGGTGAGAGCACTTTTATTCACTCACCTTGCGTTCCACCAAAGAAATATCTTGTAAAACCTCATCTACCTACTACAGGTCAAGTTCTCCTTTCTGATGATACCTGAAGCTGCCGCCTTCCCAGAGCAGATAAAATAAAACAAATACCAACGAATATATCCAATATAGTTCAGATCCAGACATGTACAAGCAATGGCATTTAGAGATCATGCTTCTTACAGAAAAGCAATGATGAAAATGTGTAGCATTTAAGTTTAATGTGATTTGCAATAATTTTGTTTTGATATCATTTCACGTGGTCAGCTTTTAACTCAGAACACAATTATCAAAGAATTAAGAAGCACCAGAAGGGTGATTTAAGACACCTAAGCTACTAAAGACACCAGTGTGTTTAATGCCTCCGTTATCACCGTCTCTATTTCTAAAGCAGTTTTCACAGCCACAAAGCACTTGATTTTCAACGACACAGACTACAGAAGGAACTTTCTAAGCTCAAACATTTCCAAATGTTCCTTTAGGCTGACTGTAAATGGCATGGTTCACCCCCCTCAGACTGTCCCCTAGCAACGAGTACAACCATCAACAAAGCTCCACCATTCATCTGCTGTCTGAAGTGTAAGTTGCTGAGGGATGGGAATAACAGAATTCATGAGAATTCATTCAGTACAATGCAAGAGTTAAACTCATGGTAATCAGGAGAGAGCTTTTTCTCCTCCTTTGCTTGGGACTGTCGTTAAGCAGCTTTTTTGTAAATATGACTTGACTGTTCATCAACCAACTTCTCAACTATGGAGCAAGTTTGCTTTATCCTTTTGTTTAGACAAAGGTGATAAGGAAATTTGAATGAGAATAAAAAGAAACAAACCTGTATGTGCTACCAAAACACACAAACAAAACCCCAGAAATATTTGCTAATGTGCCTTGGATCAATCTGAATGCGGGGGCGGGGGTGGGGAGGGGGGAATGCCCGTGATTTACAGTCTGTCTGGTATCTGAAACATTCAGAGAGAAACTCCCAGGAAAAAAACTAGAATTAACCTCTGGCACGTTTGTTCAGTGCTGAAATTCAAGCCAGCTGCTTAGGCTCTTGAAGAGATTAACACAATACAGAATCTAAAATACAAAGAGAGAGAGTTTAGGCAGAATAAATATCTCTTAAACCTCTGCGTCCATAGAAAATAAATAGAGAGTCAAATACACAAGGCAAACAATAAAGTTAATACAAGTAAAAGATACAGGGAGGAGATACAGGGGCACCAGAGGTTTATGGCTCTTTGCATGGACTTGAAAGTAAGAGAGGAGTACTCAACATCCCAGACAAACACAAAATGGTGACAAATTCCTTGGCTTGAACCCTTCAGAGAGGCAGTGAGTGTCACAGCAGTGGAGGAATGCTCATGGACCTGCAAGAAGAGAGAAGAAATTAAGTTAGATTCATAACCCAAAGAGGGGTTAGAAGCAAAGGCTGGTCCTGGTGATCTAATGCAATGAGGTCAGGAGATACAGCAGGGTGGAAATTCATGTCCAGCAAATCAAGAAAAATGCCTTCTGAAGCAGCAGCCAAGGGGAAGGTGTCTTGTAGGTTTTAAAGGTACAATAGGTCCTGGTCTGTTGAGAAGGTGATTACTGAAGAGAGTAATAGTGTAAAAGCTCGGGCACCTTACCCAAAACCTTCTGTTCTCATCAGGACAGGGAACATACCCCAGGCAGAAGGGGGTGTTTCTCAGTTTCTTTCTCTTTGTCAGCAGGTAAAAGAACTACCTCAACAGCACTGGGAATCACGGGACAAGAAAAAGAACCAGTAGGAACTGGGACACTAGGAACTGTTATTTACTGCTTTAAAGGGAAAACAGGGAAGTATAAAAAGTGTAGAATGAACTAAAATGTATTAAATATAACATATTTTGATTGTTTTATTAATATGAAAAAAATATTTGAAATTGTAAGTATCAATTCCTATCAATCATAACTATCAAATGTCCTTATAAAAACAGAATGTGATTTTGAAGGTCCAGCACTTCAGGGAATTTTAGGTTTTCAGACTGCTGGTTTGACACTTTAGTTATACAAGACTGTATCAATATTGATTTACCTCACACTGGGGGTGAGGTAAAAATAATAGGCAAGCACAGCCAAAAGTTTTATAAGCAGCTTTGGGAAATAATTAGGCTGGCTACAGTTGAAGAGAAGTGTAAATTCACGTGGAAGGAAAACACTCCAGGGAGAAGTTAACAAAGCCTCAGCAGGGAGGTAGAGGCAGCAGGGCTGGGACCACCACCTCTGATACCTACCAAGGGCAGAGCCATTTCTTGAACAGTGAACAATATGGCAAAGGAAAAATTTGTGTCCCTGCTTCCTGCTCAAATAGCACCCCAAACTCACTCCTGTGTGCAAGAGTCACAGATGTGGGAAGAAGAATTTGAGGAACTAATGAAAGAATCCAGTTTTGAGGAGCTGTGAGAGAAGACACAAAACTAAGGTTGTCCAGTGATAGAGATAGATATAGTTGTTTTAAAAGAATATGGTAAAGATTGGTGGTCAGTACTTTATGTATCATGCGCACTGACTTAATGTGCAGACACACAGAAGGTGGCTTTAAATCTAGCTGAATTATATAAAAAATTAATGTTATTTAAAAAAGGTCAGTGTGAACAGAAACTGGCTTTAAATCACATGGACTTGACTTCCTCCCTTAGAATTGAGACTTTTAAAAATTAGAGACGCTTTAGAGAATTATTTGCATCATACCACTACTATTTCAGATGCTGGAGTAACTGCAGACTCACTGCAGAGCACACAAGGACTCTCCAGTGGAGACAATACTGTCCAAACCCCATTTTTTAGCTTGGCTATTCACATCTCCTACCTGTCTTTGTACTCTTATGCAAGACCTGAAGGCAGATGATCAGTTCGTGTAACTCAGTTCTCTCACTATTTCATGCAGTAGCA
This sequence comes from Polioptila caerulea, assembly GCA_013397295.1. NCBI lineage: Eukaryota > Metazoa > Chordata > Aves > Passeriformes > Certhiidae > Polioptila > Polioptila caerulea. The sequence goes on from VYXF01004971.1 coordinate 508,280, forward strand.
GCTAGGGTGTCCAGAAAGTACAAAGAGAATCAGACACGTTGTAGTAATAAAACCTCTCTTCCTGACCTACATCAGCCCCCAGGCATACTTTGTTACATGTTTTACAAAGGCCTGTAAGATGCTGCAAGCTGCCAAACACAAGAGAAAAGACTAGCCTTGTCTAAAAACTTGGGAGCATGATGTACTTGGGGCTCCAGGATGCACGTACTTCCAGGGGGAATGCTAGCCCACACTGGTACACATGGCCAGGGAATGCTGCTGAGCCCTCTCAGGTGGGCAGCCCACCTACAGTATCTTTATGCACATAATTTACATTTGCTTAGCAGATCAGTGCTATTCAGCCCAAATCATCCCCCATCCATATTACAGATGTACATTCCGTGGGCACAGTTCCACCCTGTACCAGATAATTTCCAGATCTCAACCTAAACCACTGACAGTTGTTCCCATGGAGCCATTTCAGAGTCCTGAGACAGACAGATATGGTACATCCCTGGGACATTCTCCAGTGCACAGCAAGGCCACTGCTACAGATCTAAAGTCACTGTAAATCAGTGGCTATTTCGATCATTTGCCAGTAGCCTTTTGCTTTTTTAATGTTACGTACTGGTTTATATACTATTTTTACTTTGTTCATAAATACAACTGGCATACAGAAGATGGCATCTTTCCCCTCACTTTTTTAATTGCCTTTTTTTAAACAGCAGTCCACAGGGTTTCATTTCAGCTTTCAATTGTTCTTTTAATTGATATTAAACCCCACAAGATTCATACTCTAGTGAATGTGGTTGCAACTACAGCAACATCAAATCAAATCTACCAGGTAGCCAGGCACTGATGAAAATTATAGGAGAGAAACATAGAACAGAACCACAGAACAGAACCTTTATTTTTCTACCCAGAATATCATGGGTTGAAAGGGACCCAAAAGAGTCCAGCTCTTGGCTCTGTACAAGACAACCCCAAAATACAGTAAATTATGCCACCCTCACATGAATTAAGAAATAAAATTATGGCTCTGATTGAAGGCAGGCATTACAGGCCCTCCCACAGGAGGTTTTCCTGTATCTGCAGCATGCCCACATGCCCTGCCTCCTTTCTGAACTACGAGCTGTATATTCCTTCATTCCTCCTGGACTCCAAAAAGAGAAAGTGGTGGAGAATACACACATGGACAACTTCTCTAGAAAAAGTTCATTTGTGGCAACTTCTCTTCTTTGAATGCTTGCCTGGTTTTACACACAGGCTGTGGGTGACCCATCTTGTCTCCTGCTTTCAAAACTTACCTGGAATGAGAGTTGATGTCCTGAAGGCAGGGGAACTGCAGTGCTGCTCTGGCATTGACAGCACTGCTCCAAGATGCCTCTGCAGCTGTAAAACAGTTGAGAGGAGTCAGGCTGAACTTCTGTGGCCACTCTACAGATGCCAGGAAACATCAATCACCAAGTCAACCAACTTCACTGTGCTGGGTTGAAAAGGCAGCTGCTTGCCTAATAGTGCCACAGCAGCAACATGACAACAGAGCCCCATCAGTTCTCCTGTTAAACATCTCTGCAGGGATGTAAAAACACAGGCACACCCGACCTGAACAGTTCCATCCTTAGTACATTAAAAGGATTGGGCCTACTTGGCACTTAATTCCATGAAAACATGATGCCTTATCTGGGTGGGCTATGAGCAATGAATGAACGAATAGCCTGATCTTTGTTGCCAAGCAGGGACATTACAGACAGCACATTCTAGAGACAACTCACTGCTTACATACACCAGGTTTTAGATCCTTTCACCTTCATCATACAGGACATCTCTTTTGTGGTGATGTGAACTGTTAACCCCAATACAGCTACACGCTACACACATTAGAAGAAAATGTGGAAATAGTCCAGATCACCTGGAATTATCTTCATTAGTGTGTGGGTTCCTTGAGGGACCAGGTAGTTCATATACATTCTATCTGGTATTCCCAGTAAGTCTAGGCTCAAAGCCTGGAAGTTCATCTGAGGAATCAGCATCAAGTCTTTCAGCCACTGAAGGAATAAAGGGGCCTCTATACCAATGACTCAAACACTCTGGCTCTAGTCTCTAAATACTGAAGGGTTTGCCTTGTAAACCATACTTCAGGGCACAGTTAAAATGCAATTAAGATGACTGAACCATGCTTAGTACAATATACATGCAGGTCTCTTGGGATGAGGACAAATGGTTTTAAAAAATCAGTTTTAAAAGAAAGATCTAGAACAGAGTACTGTTTCCCAATAATTTTTTCTACCTATAAACTCAAACTCACTCTTTCACAATCCCAGGTTTTTTTTTACCCTAAAATCCATTTCAAGATTTCCACAATACAAAAGTGAACATCTCTGGGCAAGAGTATACCCACTGTTCATCTACTTCCTACTTCCATGAATATATTATCTCAGGGCACACATGTCCTGTGAGGTGATGAGCTAACTGGGACGACAACTGATCATCTAACCACAAGTTAGAGAGCATTAAAAGACGTGCAGCCCAATGTTTTACCAATCCTTTACAGATTCATAAAAATATAAAAACTTCAAAAAGTTCCTGCTTTCATTATAATTTTGACCAAGATTAGTAACTTCAGCATATTTCTTCTACTAAATGTAATGCTTCAAAATCCAGGATTCCTACGAGTATTGGCAAAGTATCTGAAAGTCTGGAAGACTGCAGCATCAAACATCACAAGATCCAAGCACTTGATTGCTAAAGGAACAGAAAAAAACATTTTTAAAAAGTGTTCCTTTGACCAACTCAGAAGAATGGTTTCCTTAGATAGAGCCTGGAAGACTTGCACATGACTGTATGGATGAATTTTTAGAGCTTTATGCTAAAGAAAAGTTTGACAGCTTGAGCTGGATTTAGGTTCAGGATAATTAAGAAAACCTGCAAAATTGCAGATTTCCTTGTCACAATGTCTTCTCTGACACCAAAGTTGCAAAAATTGAGTTTCAGACAGTTTGTTGAAACAGCATGGGGACTCAGCAGCAGATTGTGTCTAATCCTGTAAGTGACCAAAGAACAACTCCTGACCTCTGTAAAACTTACTGAGGAGAATTGCCCTATCACAGACATTTCAAATACATTGTAAAAACCCTACCTTCGAAAGTGATTAAAAATGAACTCTTTGAGGAAAAGATGGCAAATGCACACTTATTTAAATACAAACTGGCTGGTATGTACTCACAAAGCCCAAGCACTGAAGCTTTGCCTTTTGTGGTGGGCACAGAACCTGCTGTGCCATCTACAATGTTCAGAAACAGAGTGCTCATCTACCCTTGGGTGTCATCACCTGTGATCCTGCCTCAGATTCCCATTTCTCTCGTTTCTATTGATACATTTACGGATTAAACATCATGATTGTTGCAACACTGGTGCTTTGAATGCCCAGAAGGAAAACAGCTCTTGAAAACAAGATATAAGAAAGGGTCTCTTGTCTGCAAAGGAACTGAATAAACGCCCCTTGATAGGAAGCACTGCTGTGCAAAGCCATCTCTGTAAGGAAGCAGGATATAATGCCTAATTTCAAATTAGTATTATTTAAACTTTCGGGAAAAGAGGAAAGAAGGCAGTCGTTGATTTAGACCAAGTTAATTGCTGTTTTTTAACTGAGTATTATAATAAATTTCAAAAGATGGTGTCCTTGTAAAGAGTTTCTTCCACAACCATCTTTTATTCACTCAAACTGGTATTCCAAAGGGAATCAGAGATTTTTTAAAAATACCACAAATGCTGTTTTCCTCCAGCTTTAGTTTTGTTTTTTTTTTTTTTTATTTTTCTAAGTCAAATGAGTCAGTATATTAGTATTCCTAACTCATCCATCTTGCATTTTGGTGAGTTAGTTACCATCACTGTTCTGCTTTAGGAAATTTCAGTCTCTTTGGAATACTAATTTCCTATCTATAGGTTTAATTGTTTTTTATTTCACCCTATTTCCCTGACTTTTCTCTCAATAGGTGCTGCTGTAAAATTTAATATAAAATATTTAGTCACAAAATAGTATTGCTTTTATGCACATTGTTTCAAGACTTTTTTCCTCCAATAAAAATGATACCATCTTCCATAAAATCCTCAACATATTAAGAACTGTGATGCAGAACAAAATTACACAGTGTGAAACAGGTACCAGCACAACAGTGAGATTATATTACATCAAAAAATTTTAATGGTCCCAAATATATACTCAACAACTAAGCATACACTCAGGGGGGCAAAAAAAATTATGACACAAAAGTGACCACATCTAGAATTCCACTCAATCTTTAATCAAGAAGGGACAAACAAATCCCCCACCTCAAAAAAAAATTTCTGCAGTTTAAAGGGCAAAGGGAACAGATTTAAAAAAAAAAAGGAAACTTTAAATTCAGCCCTCCCCCGCAGAGGTTTTTAAAACCTGTTGTAACTTGAGTAAAATGTTCAGAATGTACGATTTCAAAGGCAGGTCTCTTTTATACAAAGAAACTGCTGGCATTCTTAACTAGTGAAGAATTATGGCAAAACCTGCCTTTTCTTCAGAAGTCTCACACATGGTCCAAGAAAGCATATTCTGATTGTAGCAACTGACCAGCCAATCCAGAGTTCCACTAACAAAACTCCTGCCCTGTTGGCTTTATTTTCTTTTCCTTTTTTTTTTCTTTTTTTTTTTTCTTTTGTTTTGTTTTCCATTTCCTTCCCTGAGAAAAGGGCAACATGTGGTCCAAGCTGGAGAGCTCAAAGGCATAAGTCTTTCCCGTAAATGAAGTCTTTCTCCTTCTTCTGCTCCTTTGAATTGGCACTTGATTGGCAGAAATCCATTTGTATAGGTTGATCTGTGTTATACACAGTAATTCACAAAAGATTGCTGCTTTGCTGTGGGTTTGTTTTGTTTCTGGAAAAAAATCCTTCCCCAACTGGTAATGTTCTTCAGCAGTTGCCATTATGATGACTCAAGCTTTGCTTTCTTTGACAAAGATAAAGTTTCCTCTTTATCTTCATCTTCATCATCCTCTTCATCATCATCAGGATAATCTACAAGCCCAACGAGGCCTCCCTACAACGACAGACACAATTATTACAATTTAGAGAATGTTTGTACACTGATAATTCACGACTGCATTGTCACATGACGTTTGCACAGAATATTGCCACAAGCACACTGGTTCAGAAGGTTTTGAATAAAATAATGCAGAACAAAAATAAATCCTTCAGTATGAGTGAAAATGACATTATATGAGAAATGTTTAAATAAATAAATCCAAAATGGTGTTTTACCTATCCAGCTGGAAATATTTCCAGCTGAAATTTAAGTAAAGCCAAAAATCTACATGACACTTTTGCTAAGTGTCACTGCAGCTCCATATATAAAGACATAGTCTATTTTTACTGAACACAGCTGACTGCATTGAGCAACCTGGAAGCACTTCAAAAACAAATGCCAAATACCCTTCAATTTGAATTTTTGAATTATGATACTTTATAGAATACAGTTTGTCTTCACAAAAGTTAAAGTGTGTAGTGACAAAGATTTTTTTTTTTTAATAATATAACTGAATTATGTGTACAGGTTACAGAGTTTAAATAACTTGTCAGCTGAAAATGAAAATGTATCTAGTATCATTAAAAATTCACTTGTATTGCAAACATCCACAATTTTAAGATTAGGCAGTTTTATGACTCTTGAAGCAGCAGCATGAGCTTCTGAAACTTCCCCTAACTATACTATGTTGCAATTTCTGAAGCCTAATCAGCATTCGACTACAAGGGCAGTTGTAGTCAAATACTTTTCTCAAAGGTCCTATTACTTATTCAGGTGCCTAATAATGGACACCCAAACCAGAACATTTCAGTCAACTGTATATCAAAATACAACTTGGAAAACAATTATACATATTCTGTAAAGTCACATACACAAAACACTGAGTATACTACACCTAACACAACAACACTGGGTAATTAATGAAAAACCCATTTTCAACACTCCTGGTTTGTGACTGTGGCATGTTTTACTCTGAAAGAAATTAAGACACCTTCTGCCTGAATCCATGAGTGTTTTTCAGTGCACTGCATGCTCCCCTTTGTAACCTGAACATTTTTGTCACCAATGCTTGAATTTGTGGAGTCAATACTGTATCCAGTATGTTCCACATGTAAAGACTCCATTTCAGATTCAAGGAATAACACTCTATGGAAAAGAAAAACCTCTAGCAGACTGAATGGATTTGCAAGCCAATTCCACCCCTTTTGAAAAGTACTTGACTAACTTGGGTTATGCAAGGAGTTTCCTCCACAGAGGGATTTAGAGGAAGTGTCACTAGGTTCTTCCATCAGCCAAACTCTTCTGATCCAGGTGTTTTCAAGAGAATGCAATCCAAATACAAACTCTTGAACCATGTTGAGTAGAAAAAACAAAGAAATTCCGAATCCCCCATTTACTTTCACTAGAAGTTAAGTGAACAAGCAGTATGGTAGCATTACAGAACAAGGATGAATCAGAGTTATTCCAAGACTATCTGACAACTGACATACCTCTCACCTTTCAGAAATGGAAACACTTGTTATGAAAATAAATTCTCACTATCTGCACTGTCTGAACTGCATTGTATCAACATTACCTTACCTGCCCCCCTGTGCTGGGAAAATAGCAGACTCTCTACTTTCCTGACTCAGTTCCAACATTTTTATTCAAAAACCTGATAAAATCCAACAGTGTCCTAAAATGTAATTAAAAATGCTAGTTTTGAATGGATATTCACTCCAAGCTACAATGCCCTTTTAAAGTGGCCCTCTTCTTCTACTTCAGACTGTTCCAAATCAAAACTATGAGTTAGTTCAAAGGCAAAAATGTCACACTTGGGTATTAAAAATTGTTCTGGCTTACAGCAATCACAATCCAATGCAATTTATTTCTTCCACATAGGTCAGTTGCAGAATTCTGAACAATATTAAAATGATGATAGTAGAAATCTTCAATGGATGTGGCAGGGCATTGAGGTATCTACCACAACTTGGCTATGTTTCCAAAGTATTTACTTTTACCTGTCAAATATCCCTGTGCAATTTAACTAAGTACAGTGTTGTCTGTATTTCACTGTAAATATGACTGCTAAGAGCAACTAGTGGCATGCTTCCTGCTTGACCAGTCTGGGCATTAAAAGAGCTTTTATTTCTTTCAGATACAGCAAATCTCATTAAAAATGCTGAAGGCCAGACAAGTACACACAAACCAGACAGCCCACTACTGCTTAACTTGTTGGGACTCACACAAACTTCAGAGAGATGCAAAAGCAAATTCCTACTCTACAACAATGAAGTCAACCTACAACCACTCAAAATTACCTTAGTTGTAATAGCTGCCATCTGAGATGTGCTTTTAGAAACTGAGCCAGGTGAGCCAGGGGACCCTGGAGACCCAGGGGACCCAGGGGATCCAGGCAGATTACTTGCAGATGACTGGCTGGTAAGGTTAGATTTTGTACCACTGGAAAAAGAAAGCTTGAAACTCGGGCTCTGACGACCTGAAAGGTTAGTTTTGAGGAGAACTTCCTTTTCTTCACTCTCTTTCACTGGGGGAAAAAAAAAAAAAGGCAAAAGTAAAGCAGTATTATTGAGTGAAACATTTAATTACAAATCACTTCACTGTTTGGGAAAAGGCTTAATGCTTTATAACTCAGTTAAGTGGGTCATCATAGACTTTTTTTTCACACTACTGTACCATCTACTAGTGGTTGTCACTGGCCAGGAAGAATTATAAGAATTCAAAATGGTATCACCTGAACATTTATGCAGGAAATTTTGAGTTATAAATATTGTATATATTCAATACACAACATTGAATTATGACCCAAATAAAACACAGAAAAACTAGACTATCAGCTAAGATTTTAATGCAAATACTTTAAGAAATCTATAACACATTTTGTATCATTTTGTATCTGCTTTTAAAGACAACAAAAGTTTTTAAAAGTGTGTTCTACCAAATTGATGTGGCAATTTCATAACAAATGCATGCAAATCCTTCACTGCAATAGGACTAAATAATACAAGTTATTCATCTTCTCATCACTTACATTTTTTTCTTTCCATGAATTTACTGATAGGGTCCATAATATCCTCATCATTTTTAGGCTTGTCAGAAGGGGGCACCACTGCCTCTCCATCTTCCATATCATCCTCATCAGTATTAAACCACATTTCCTCCTCATCCTCCAGGGTTCTTGCATCCCTTCTGTACCTGTGGTTTCTCAAAATGGAGCGCATGCTGCAGAACAGTCAGTTTTAAAAGCTTAGATTCAAAAATTAACTTATATTAATAATAAAACTTCTACTTGACATTCAGTGACAGCTTACAGATCCATACATTGCAGAGCAATAAAAACACCAGCAAATATTCCCTAATGCAAATGTAATTAAAAACTTCTCTGTATAAAGAATCAAATAAAGTACAACTCTGCTAACAGCACGTTCAGACTACTGAATCAATATAAAATTCTGTAGCATATAAACAGCACTATTAATAGTAATTTTAATAAATCTCACAAAAGTGTTGCATTCAGGCTTGGTTTACCAGTTTGCACTGGTAAATAAAAAGTTGTAAAACAAAGAGTTAAGAAATACAGACTTATTATCTGAAAATACTTTGTAGCCTGCTAGTATTCAGGACCCAACAAGTTAAAAAAAAAGTAAAAAAAAATCTAACTTAAATATAACTCCACTTTTAAGCAGATACATTGAAGAGAAAGCTCTCTCTCTCTGCCACATTCACCTGTTACAACTTTTGGTCACTTATCAGTATTTTCCATTTTTCAGAGCCTTGGATATGAACTGCTACCTCTCTCTCCCTATTTGATCTATTATCAATGTTGGTTTATGTCAGCTCCACCTTCCTTTTCTCTTTTCTCACAGAAGCAGTATTACGGTCTTGGAGCAGAGGGACAGGGATGTGGCCCTTGAAGAATGGGGAGGAGAAGTGGAAGAGACATTGAAAACACTTTCATTGCTAGATGCTGACTTTAACAGTCAGTTTCCAACAGCAGCATGAAACTCTTGATGAAGCACTTCACAATTTACTGGATGAAATTTCATGTTTTTCATAAAGTGTCTGTTAATGGGATCAAAATGTTAATAACAATCTAAACATTTGCATTACTGAGTGCGGGGTAAAGCTAGAAGGGAAAAATTAGAACATTACAAGCTATTGAGTAAAAATACTAAATGTTCTTTTAGTAATAAATCTAGTTATAAGTAAGTTGCTTGCCAGCATTATCATACATCTATACATACTGCATCATTTTACATTTTATTTAAACTCAAGTTCTGCTAACAGCACAAATCCATGACTTAAGTGGAACTCTAACAAATGCTTTTGTGGCCTGTGTCAACATGTTGGGCTCCTTCATTACTGAACACTTCTGTGCTAAAATATGTAAATAGATTCTTGTTAGTTGTGCATTTTATTATTTCTGTGTTTTCACTTTAAACATTTCATGCACTGTGACAGGACTTGTGCAGCCACTATATAAGATGCAGAAGGAAGGTTGAGCTACAGACATCCTGAACATCTATTTTCTGTTGGATAAACTCATGCAGCACAACCACTTAGCTCAACTTAAGCAAAGAAAAAAACTTTACTTGCTATACTGGATGGAAATGACTGAAGAAAGCAGCTGGGTGTTCTTTCCCACATATGCATTAAGGTAAGTAAGAATCACAGCCTTGGATTTCACAGCTGTTTGAGTGATATGCTTGGCTGACATAAGCCAAAATAATAACATCTCACTTTTAACACCTTAGTACTCAAAACTGCAGATCCTACACGTGCTCTTGAAAGTGTTTCAATGTTTTAAAATAAATCTACACTTATAGTCTCATTTTAATTGTACAACTCTCAAATTTAAGTATTAAGAAAGTTTGTGGCAGGAAATAAAATTCTAAAATGTCAAGATATCCTAGTAGGACTAATCAGAATTAATTTTAATGTGTTTTCAAACTAATTCAAGGCAGCAAAACAAGAATAGATCTTGCTAACAATTCTTAAGAGTAACTCATCTGTTCACACAAGCAGTCATTTTGTTTTAATGAAACCAGACATAAAACAAAAATAAATGGTGCAAAAAGGCCTAAACTTCCTATTTTTATACATCTCAACCTTGAGCAAATGTGTACTAAGTAAGGGAACTTTTGCTCTGGCAAATGGAAGGAGTGATTCAAGCTTTGCATTAGATTGCTTTTTACTCCATGAGCAAACCTAACAGGGACAAAAAAGCATTCCCTGAAAATTTTTTTGTATGTTCTATTCCTCACGCATTTCGATAAAGCTTATCTGCTTATCTGCTCCCACAACTAAAATAAAAGGAAATAGGATGCGTAAATTTTTGAAGGAAAAATCCAACAGAATGGTAATTCACAACTGACAATCTTTCAAATCAGCAGTGGAAATCTGTTATTTAAACAAATCAGCTTGGTAGAGGTACTTGGCAGGCTTCCAGCCTCATTAAAGCACTGCACATAAGTTTAAGATATGATACATTAGCACTATGACTGGGGGGCCAGCAACTAACGCTTGCTGAAAGTTGATCAAAAGTCCGTAGCAATGTATTTGAAAATCATACTTTTAATCAAGTAAATTCAGCAAGGCTTGAGATGCAAGCAAGAGTCTAAATTATCTATATTTCCCAGTGTAAGAGAACAACCCACCAATAGTCTGATAAGAGAATTAAAGCATCAACATACTATTGAGAGCATTTAGTGTATTTTACCTGTCAAGTTTTGGATTATCTTGTCTTTCCCTTTGTTGTTCAAATCGTAGTTTCAGTCCTTTGAATGTCTGCACATAATCTACATCTTCCAGTGCCTTCCAGTAATTTTCAATTACATGAGCTGTTAATGATTTTATATCTTCCTATAGGAAGGAAGTAACATCAAGTGACTTATTTTCATTCAAATTATTTAATACAATATAAAAATTATCTGAAATGAGAATGCCACAGCAAGCACTGTATTAATTAACTTATGCAAAAATGAATATCATGCATATAAGCGTAATTAAAAATCTAGAGCCTCAAGTATTTGATTAGCAAAGCAGCATCAATTTTCTAGCAGTATCTCCTTGAAAACATTACAGAACCTAAAGCCTGATAAAAACTATACCAAACCCAATCCTAAAATGTCATTCCACTGTAACTGGGAGATGTTTTTATAGTGATAGAGAGCATGGCGTGCAGTCGTTCAGGAATAGGCTGCTGCAGCAAGGGTTCCCTGTGGAGTCACAAGTCCTGTCAGTGAACCTGCTCCAGTGTGGGCTCCTGTCTCCATGGGCCACAGGCCCTGCCACCACAGGTCACAGCCTCCTTCTTCAGGCATCTCCCTGCTCTGGCCTGGGGTCCTCCACAGGCTGCAGGTGGATCTCTGCTCCACCATGGACACCTCCAGTGGCTTACTGGGGGACAGCTGCCTCAGCACGGACATCACCACCACCATGGACATTACCATGGGCTGCAGGGAATCTCTGCTCCATCTGAGCCAGTGGCACATTCATCTTGGAGCCAGCTGGCATTGGCTCTACTGAACACAGGGGAAACTTCCAGCAGCTTCTACAGAAGCCAGCCCTTTAGCCACTGCCCACCACTGCCACTGCAAATGCAATACACCACTGTACAAGTCACAGCCACCCTGAGATTTTTTCATAGCTTCAAAATCAGTTTTCAATCAACTCGCCCATGACGATCAGGTCGTCTTATTCTTTAATTACCTTGAGTCCCAACTCAAAGAAGAAAGAGCTGATCAACACTAAAGATTTCAAGAGGTGACAGTGCATGGTGACTTACCCCTCCACAACTGTCTGCACCCTAGCTTGGCCCCATTTACCACATTTACAGTCTGTACAGCATCTTGTCACAATCTGGATGCCAACAAGGGCAGGGAAATAGTACTGTGCAGACAGCCAAACCGGCATGAATATTTAAGAAACTCCCCATGGAAGAAACTTGGTAGCACTATTAAAATAATCAAAAGAGATTGGTATCTCTTCTGTATAATTCCATATTCCATTGAATAGACATTACAGAGCACAGCTAAATTTGATGGGTTTGTAGCAGTAGTTTCTAATTACATTCCTGTCACAACAAACCCATCCAATCTGCATGATGAAATTTGATTAGTGCTGCCTTTGCAAATCTGGATACTGTGAGTACAGTACCAAGTGAATTTAATCTTCAAGTAATGGTACTGTTTGAATGTAAAAAAGAACATGTACAAATATGTAACAGTGATATAAAACAAAGTTCATATAAATACAGTATCATAGGGTCCCAATTTGATAGCATAATTTAGGGCAAAAGCAAAAAGAAAAGTAATCTTGAATTACAAGACTGAACAATACAGTAATTATCTTCAGCATATAATAGCACTCACCACTCTGATAAACTCGAACATCTCTATTATGGCAGAGTTCATCAGATTGTAACGGGAACCATTATTTAGAAATGCTTTGACCACGGGTTCAAACAAAAAACTTTTCATTATGTAACGGTTGTAGAATTCATCCTTTAGCCCAATTATCTTTCTCTTGAAACGAAGGGCACCTGAAACACATATGTTGTCAAAAGAGTTTTTAAATTTAAAAGCAAAATTGCAGAAATTACTCAGCATTAGTTAGGACAATTTACAGCCTCAGTTCATACACAGCAATACATTCAGTCATTCTCTGTTTTTCAATTGTCTTGACTATACTGCTGAAGATTACTTACCTGTTCTATCACAAAGAAATCCTCCATCATAACTGTACAAATGAAAATACCTCTGTTCACCAAAGAATTCATACAGTATTGTTTAACTAGAATACTGCCAAAATAAAAATCTACTTTTGATTTTTTAAATTACTTATGGTAAAGGTAAAATATTTTCTCAGTAAAAGAACTCAGAAATTTGCTTATCATCCCTATCATTCAAATGCTTGATTAGATTTAATTAGTTCCATCTGATTAGAATATAAATGATCCCATTTTAAAATTGGTAAATGACATTTTATTCACACACATAGTAAGGCGAAGTCTTGATTTACAGTCTCTTGCCTCTTTCTGAAACTCCAGAGTGTACACAAATGAGAGAATGTCCATGCATAAACACAAAGTACAGTATCACAAGGCAGCACATTTTGCTCAGCAACTGTGTGTTGACAGTTATTGAAGACAGGTTATTTGGTTACAAAATCAAAAGGTACTTATTGTATGGTACTGCTCAGTCAACTTAAGGCTTTGTTTTCTTAACCCTATGTGCACAAAAGAATTACAGATAAAATCTCTTACTTGCCTCCAGAATTAAGTCTGCTTTGACACTACTGAGCTGGGCATGGTCAAGAAACTACCACAGTCTGAAAAGCAGTGCACTGAATTTCTGTGCAGTTTAATGCAATCAGGCAGTCATAGCTCTAATTAAGTAACTCTGATAATTTCTACTAAAAAATCAAAACCTACAATGTTCTCTTAGTATATTCAATATTGACACACCATCTCTTCAATTCCCCTCTTCACTGAGATTAAGCAAAATCCTTCTTTTTTTAGGATAAAAATGTAGCTATAAATGCAAAATTATTTACTTAAGAGTAGCTGATGTATCTATAATCTAGTATGAGAAACATAAGACTATAATGGTAGAATTTCTGTATTCAGCCAAAAATTGTCATGCTCTATGAACAGTTTTTTGCCAGCAGAGTGAAGATATGTATCAGTTCCCATTCACAAAACTCTAGTTTGTTCCTTAGCTTTCCAACTTACACAATGCCAAGAAGGCGTGCTTTGAGGCCATGAGGACCAGTACCCTTCGCAGGATATCCTTGTTAATAATGTAGTTTTTTATGTGATAGGTATGATGTTCCACACAGAAAGTTAGCAGTTCCAGTATTAATGCCAAGAGTTGGGCTGTTTGGAAATCATCTGTAATAAAGCAAAACCAAAATAATTAAATGTATCTGGAATACTGCCCTCAGAAACTAACTTCAAATATCCAACTGTGCTCCAGTAAACATTTCCAAGTTTTTTTATTTTCCCACAGACATTTTATGGAACATGGTGCAGGATATGTTTAGTCTTTAAAACAGAAATTGAACAAATTTTTTATGGATTGAGTATTTTCTATGAATACACATATGCAGGAAATTCTATCAAAATATGGAACCAAGTACATTTTTCTTAAATTGATGTTTGAAGGTTCAGAGTACAGAACTTACCCCTAACAGGGGTAGTCAGGCTTATTTAACCAAATCACATCTTGACTAAGTTGGGACAAAATATGTGATCTGTAATGCCTTTTAACTAAAGTACTAAGCAAGAAATATCTTGGGATCTTTCAACACCTGTAGTAGTAAGAACTGATGCTAGTAGCCAGCATGAACAATTTTTTTATCACTGATCTCTCTTTCTTAGTCTGATATGGAAACAATACTCTCAAATTTAGCACAGCTTCCCAGGGGAAACGTTGCAACATTTCTAGTAATCCCCAACCTTAAGAAATCATTTAGACATGTTTAAAAGTCTATGTTAGTGAACCGCCCCATGAGTTCCTAAAAATTATACAAATATTTTAGTTTTTGCTAAAGCCAAATTTGCAGCAAATGTTGTTCACTTCTTAAATCAGGTCTCTCTGCAGAGTTCTGGGCTTATGCATTATTCAAATGACTCAATATTGAATCAGCATTTTACTTTGAACTATGTTTCAAAATCTCAGACTCAAAGTTTTTAGATGGAAATGTCCTTTGACAATTATTCTAAACACTGACATTGAATAGCCTTCATATTCCCAAAATCCAGAGAGTCATTACCTTTGCTAGGCTTGTCCTCTGTAGTATTGGCCAATAAAGGGGCTGTCAGAACATGCATACAATGTTTGTAGAAGAAACCCAAGAACTCTGTCTTTTCTGTTTTCTAAGGAATGAAAAAAAATACATGTAACACATACCATCAAATACTCTAAAAAAAAAATCAAATGTAATTTCATTTGAAGGTTGTTACTTACATTGGCAGTGGCAAGCATATTTTCTGGATCAACTAAAGTACGAAGCAAACCCATGAGTAGCACTGCTCCTCCAAGTTCTGGATCTGTGTCACAAATCATGTGTTCTATAATGAGGTTAATGAGTAATATATCCTAAGAGGGGAAAAAAAAAATCAATTCAAATGCTACTCCCTTGCACCAAATCTGAAATTGTATACAATGCAACAAGTATCTGTGAACAGGTGAACTCATCTCACCTAACAGAACTCTAAAACACAGCAGCTCAGTGTCCTGTTACCAAATTCCAAATTACTTCTTTGAAACTAGGGCTCATGTCATTCACAGAGTTGTAAATATACACCAGTAACTTCAAACCCCAGTAACTTCAAAAACAATACACCTATTTCTGAGGACTCTCTACTTACATCATCATTCTGCTGTGCCTCCTGCATGACAAATTCTCGTACCATAGATGGGTTGTATTCAACCAAATATGAGAATATATCAGTGGCTGCACTTCGTACTTGTGCATCATCCATACCCTGGAAAAGTCAAATAAAATAATTTCGTTTTCTTAAAAGGGTTAAATGGAACCAGAAAACACACAGCTTTAATTCCTCCTCACAAATCACACTTAACTATTGCTAAAACCATATTCTAAAACTAAGTCAACTCTCACTTCTCTATAAATTTGATATCAGTTGGACAAAGTAAGTTTTATAGTTTCCCTGCCCTTTGACCAATTTCCCTATTTTCTTACTTATTTGGATACCAAAAAGCAAGTAAAGTTAGGAAAGCAAATAGGAAGACAAAAACTGAAGAATGCCAGGGCACTCACCAATGTCATATTGTAAGAGCTTTTAAAGTTCTACTAAAATATTTTGAACATTTTGAATCTTAAGCTAGGACAAGCCAAATGAAGCAAACAAAAAGAAAGCCACTTGCTGAAGTTTGTGCTAAAGTTACTTTTTAAAGTAAGTCTCTCTGAAGATAAACAAAATTGTTATGACAAACAGAATTGAAATGACTTACCAATATGACTTCTAGTGCAGGCAGTATACCCATATTTGACAAAGTTTTGAAAAATGCATCTCTGTTTTGAGGTTGCAGTGTTTGTGAGAATGCACAAAACTCTTTCAGAAAATTTACCTGAAAACCAGGAATATACTAGTTTAGTAATTTAAAAAAAAAAAAAAAAGGATTCATGTATCACTTTGTGGTAACTGTCCCGTATTTTACAGATTTCTTACCAGTTCCTGTCTTTTCTCCTCATCTGTGGCTTCATCTGTTAGTTGTGCAAACAAGTCTGTCAGAAATTTTTCATCTTCCTACAAAAGCAAAACAATACCATTTGTTTATTTGACACTATCAAAAGGCATCCAAGTATAATATAAAGTTCTTCTAGACCATGCTTCCTGGAATGAAGAGAACATATGTTTGCATACTGTCATTAATCACACCAGTATCAACTTTCTAATTCCACTTTCAAGCAAATTAATATGCATCTTGTTTTTGAGCTTTCATCATGTTCAGCATCACTCCATCCCCCAACAATTCAGTCTCAATTATGACATTTGTTGCATTGCCTTCTACTTGCCCTTTTTCTACTTTCTACTGCAACTCTCATTGTTTTGTCTTTGACTTCTTCAACTTCCTTCCCCCTTGTCAAGTGGCAATCCCCCTAAATCACACTACCCTTGGTCAGCTGTTTACAAACACTTATAAACATCACCTCCCACACAGTCCTACACACACGCACGCACAAATGTGTATCTTTGGAATGTCATTACATCTCCGAAGCAGAACAAAAGCCAGGACACAAGGAAGGGAAGGCTGCCTAACAGCAGGAATGAGGTGAGACTCCTTTCCTCTCAATGTTGTGAAACAACTGTTCCTATTACAGACAGAATTTATTGGACATTCTGGCTGACAGCAATCAAAACCCATTCCATTACTTTCACATGGCTGTACCTTAGCAAAACTATCAACAGCTGCAAACACATTATAAATGTGTATTTGGATTGAAAGAAGCAGCAATATTTAGCTTTCCATAACCTTTACAGTCCTAACAACTAGGAGATTATTAAGACAGAAATAAACCTTCTCCCATCCTTTTCCCAATATGATGCAGTAGTAAGGCAGCATTTGCTTGAGTAAAGGTTCCTGTACACCAGGTACCAATACATTTTTTCAGACAGCTGTCACTGTTGTTTCTTGTGATGCCAGTAACAAATGGATGTGCAACATCCCTCCAACCCAAAACCACAGTGCCAGAAATCCAAGCTGCTTTGCTCAAGTTTGCACCGCATAAAGCAAAACCATGCAAGTACTTCAGATACACACACAAAAACTTCCTTATGTTGTGAATCACCTCAGTACCTCATCCAGGCTCCCCACGCAGCCTTGCTGAGCAAGTGTGTACCTCAGCTCTGACAGCACACCATGCTAAGACAGCTGCCACAACACAATCAGCATCTCTACAGGGCACTGCACACACAGATAAACCCACAACAGGCTGGCATGAGCTACTGTATCTCACTGCTTATATTCAGAATATGCCTTGTTTTCTCTTGTCTGATGCTGAGCTGTGCTCCTAACTTGATCCAATAGTCAATGAAAATGAGTGATTTCTGGACACAAGTTCAGGTGCTGTTTCTGTGACTGCTTCAAAATCAAAACGAAAGGAGAGAGGAGAGGCCTCATTTGAAGTATACCAGAATGCACTCTGGAGGATCAAGCACACATGGAAATTTTGACTTCCAGATATCAACAATGAAATATGTTCAAAACAGCTATTAAGGTATTCCATTTCAAGAAACATACTTTCAGCTTTGATGGAAGAATGCAAGGCTCTTTGACTACCTGCTATCCAGCTGTTACATGGTTTTCTGTAAGTTTTCTGTTCTAATACGTAATTCATTACACATCACAGGCAATGTAAGTAACCCACAGTAGATAGACTGACATATTTAGTCTCTGAAATTGAAAATAAAAAATTCAAACAAAACAAAACCCTATAAAACCCAGTTCTTTGGAAGAATATGCAGGTTCTTTTCCATGATTAGCAGCGCATTTAAGAGAAGGCCACATAGTTTGCTTTCATTTCTCTTTTAGCTATTCTGATCAAGATGCAGAACTAATCTTATCTACGAAAACTATTGAGAAGATGCATGCTTATCCCCAGCTGGAAAGCATAACCCCTATTTCCATTCTCACTGTGAAAGCAATTTTTCACCTTTTCCACAATAACTGAGAGTAAGGGCAAGTCAACTATCTTAGAGTGATCACTGTGAAAAAATAATGGAAAATTCAGCAGTAGATAATCATGGCTCTTACATATGTGAGAGCCATAAGTAGTGTACCTCTGCAAAAGAACAAAAAAAACAAAACAAAACAAAAAACCAAAAAAACAAAAAAACCAACCAAAAAAACAACAGAAAAAGGTATATAATACTACCCAAGCATCAAACTGGAGGTTTTAGGCTGTGCAAGGAGGAGAGGCCCCTCCTGTGGGTGACCTGTGGGTCTCATTTATGACCTGCTTCAGTGTCCCAGAGACAGTCAGCTGGGGAAGCTGCACATCTGGCAGAACAAGGCAGAGCAGCACAGGCAGGAGCTGGCTGGGCAGGAAGGTGTGGGCAGGACCCCAGCTCAGCTCTCGGACCAGATCCCACCACATCCCTGACCTGGCCAAGTTGTGTTTGTCTGCAGCAGACAGCAACGCACTCACCCTGGTACTGGGCTTGCAAACACATGGGACTTGTAGAGGGAACTTAAACTGGCAGGTGATTAGGACTTCAAGGCTGGCACTTAATGTTTCAGGAAGAATTTGCAGAAGTCAGTACATACTATTTTCCAGCATTCCAAATATAGAGTACAATACAGTAACTTACCATTCTGCATTAAATACTGAAACATTCTCCATGTCATATCCTCTCCCAAACCCCATTATATAGCTTGCACTTTTAAATAAACAAGATTATCTGAAATCTCTAGGCTCCAGAACAACCATGACCTATTTAAAATCAGACAAATTAAGATGGATCTGAGTGATTGAAACATCCCACCCTTGCATGGATAAAAAGCAGTAAATGGCACTTCTCCCAAAAAAATAAAAACAACTTATTACTAACTTCACACTTATGGTTTAGCCTTGAAAAGCATTTAGCATTTATCTCATTCCAGATGCTTAGCTGCTCTTAAGACCCAATCCTCTCACATATATAAAAAAATTGTCATTGCAAAGAACATTCTGAACACAAGATTCTCTCCCTCAAGCTGCAGAATTACTGACAAGGGCAATATATCTAAAGAAACGTTCCTGAACAACACTGCCAAGACCTGTGGAAATGCACAGTCTGAGAGCAGAGTTCACATGTTTTGGAAGTCACAAAGCACCAACACAGAATGACAGAATTTCACAAATTTATATGGTTTGGTTTTTTTTTTTTTCAACCTGCAAAAATTCTTCAAACTATGTCTGTGAAAACAGTGCAAATGCATCATTGTCTGCAGTATGTGGTCTTTTCATGCAGACAAGTATCAAAACACATTTAGCTGTACCTTAGAAGCTGTGAAGGTCGCAGCTGTTTTCCAAGAAAATCAAACTGCAAACAATAGGTTATGATGTAATTGTGGGCTCTAGGTACTTTCCCCAGGCAGAGAAACTATTAGAAGTGCAATACTTCAATTATGTGTATATCAGACACTAAGTACACTCATTTATGCTTCGAAAGATCTAAGTAGATGCTTCTAGATCTAATACATTTCAAAGCTCAGAAAGATAAAAACAAGCCAGGCCAACGACTCACTCAATCATTCATGACTTTAAAAACAAGAAAACTCACAGATAAGCTAGGGTCACAAAAAAAGGACACTATTTACATTTGTGATTCAACTTCCAAAGTAGTCCTCCTCCTCCTGAAAGGCACTTGAAAAAGGATTCCTCAAAACCAGGCCTCTCTTAAATGTAATTAACATTCACTTATCAGGTATATCTGTGTCTGTGATTACAGATAAATAACATAAACCATACTCTCCTTAAAAAAAAGAAAAAAATCCAAGAAACTCAACACCACCTGAATTGGAAAGAGAGCACATATTCCATCCTATATTCCACCTCCATATTCATGTTGGGCAGAAACAATATTATAGCCCATAAAGTGAAATTTTCATAAAATATTACTAGCAAAGAGTTAATTACAGCTTCAAACACACATTCGTCACTGTTACCACACAGAAGATTTCTTAGTTTAAAATCTCCTTTTTATCAGACTGCCTTTCCACAAATACCTTCATCATGCACTACTTTTACTTGAATCAACATGCTGGAAAAATAGTGAGATCCACCAAATCACTTTTGTAGTTTCTGAACACATGGAAAATAATTTTCTACAGTGAAGAAGTTAATCCCAAAAATCAGGAGCATGCACCACTTACAAATGTCTTTCACCAAGTCATTTCCCCTGGAAAGTGGTATCCTTTTTACACTTTATTGCAAGGTGAATTTTTTTGCAAGTAAATCTCCAGTTATTCCTGAGCCAACTACTATGAGAAAGCAGACTGGATTTGGGCAAAACTACCAGTATGCACTAACACAAATCTTCCTCTAAAACAACTACAGATAATTATGTTTGCATTCAACAGGGCTCTGTTAAGAATAAGCAACTATCTGTAAAACCACTTCCAAAATTCAAACGTGCCTATCGTTACACATAAATACAGTAAAATACACAGATGTACTTAAATACCTGCAATTTTTTAGCTCTTGAAAAGGGATATAGGGACTATCAGTAATATGACTACTGTATTTTAAAATTCTGATTTACCAGTACAAAATACCATCTGATCACTGCTCTACCAGGAACAAAAACTATTTTAACGTATGTCAAATTTTCCCCTTCTAGTCTCCTCTTTCCTGAAAATGAAAGACCTTAAAATCTAAACGCACATACCCAAAAGTAATCCTAACAATATTCTTTATTCTGGAAGACAAAGACATTGCATGATCTTGCTGGCAGAAAGAACACACCAAAGAGAAAAGGGGGAGAGAACAGAAGGAAATAGTGTTTGCTCACTCTATGGCGCAGTTTTGCAAGTTTTTTTCAATGAATTAGTAAATAATACAAAGGGATAGAACTGGTGGCCTCCAGTGTGCACATTAGGTTTTTGGTTTTTTTTTTTAATTGCAAAAGAGCGTCATATAAAGCAAACACCACTTACCTGTCCCACCCCCACTCTCAAAACTTGGCCAACTCCATGTTTTGGCAAGGTTTCTTGGTGGCCATGACATCTCAAGACTAGAACAGGCTGGACCCCAAGCAGTAAGAGCATATTAGGAGGGGCTGAAATTGCAAAAAAATGTTATATACCTCTTTCATATCTTACACACTGAGAATGACAAAATCTGTAACTGGGATTTTCAAGGCAGTTGATTCTGCAGGCTGGGAATACTGTTTTCATGGCTTTACCACTCATCATGCAACAACAATATCTAGTTTAGTGTGATGTTGACATGCTCTCTTAAAATTACCTATCTTATAAAACTAAAACCACAAACAAACTAACCTTCAGTTCTCAGAAAAGACCATCAATGCAAGCACATTTCTATAAAGCTTATCAGAAAGCTAACCTGCATGAAAAAGGAGGGAAGAATATGGTTTATAATCCTAATGTCAAAGGTTAGCTATTTTCTATTTTTGGTTTTAGCACAAAAGGGCAACAGTTATTTTACCTATCAAAGAAAGCAAAATCATCAAAGCAAGTATCTTCCATGGCTACAGAATTTATTTTTTTTTAAACACATGCAAAATCTCTCTAATAAAGCCAGAACTCTGAAGAATCAGCATATTCTCATTTTCAATATTAATTATAACCGAAGAACTGACTTCAAATGTCAGTGACATTTAATGACCATAAATGGCCTATCTTGACAATAAGTGCCCTAAATAAAACACGGTGGTGTTTTGAGTAAAGTCACTCAGCTTGTCAAGAAGCATAAGATACAATCTGTACAGTCTGGTACAAACTTCAAACTTCTAGTCACTTCTCTGAAACTACAGTCTTGATGAGTTAATTGGGATGAGAGCACTGTAAGGGGCCACTTCAGTTAATACACAGCCTGACATGGAAAGGCCTCATTACAGCTCACTTTTTTCCATGGTGGAGGCAAGA
Organism: Polioptila caerulea; assembly: GCA_013397295.1. Classification (NCBI taxonomy): domain Eukaryota; kingdom Metazoa; phylum Chordata; class Aves; order Passeriformes; family Certhiidae; genus Polioptila; species Polioptila caerulea. The sequence continues at coordinate 530,435 of VYXF01004971.1, forward strand.
GTTTTTCTTTTCCTTTCCTTCACAGCCAGAGAGAGAGAGAAAAGAACAGAATACTCAACAACACCGCTGTACACCCAAGAGCTGCAGGATGTCATGGGATATCAGCTACTCAAGGAGTTTAATTTTATTCTGCCAAGTGAAACTTGCCAAAAAGAGATCTGTTTTGTCACATCCTCAATGGTCCAAGAGAGACAAGCTAAAGCCAACAGCAGAGGCATTAACAGCCTTTATTATGCATCTACTAAGAACTTGCCCATGGCTTTCAATGAACTACCATGAGGCATCCCAGAGTCTTTTCAATTAATAATGCCTTCTAAAAGAAACCACTACCACTTCTTAAGTACACATGTAAGGTTAGTGAGCACCAAGATCTCAGAAGACCTAAAATAATGAATGCCAGGAACCACAGAGAACTAGACATCCTTCAAGAAGTAGCATTCCCTCCCCACACACAAAAAAGTATTGTAATATCAGCTACAGGAACTCATGATGTTAAACCACACACGAATTGAAGAAGGCCTTTAGGAATAAGTTACAGAAGTGAAATCAACAAAATCAGTCTCGTATTTCAGTTCTTAAAGCATTATTTATTCTGCATAAAGAAATGGGAAGGAATATTATCATATATTTTATACATAGACTGTAGGAATGGGGGGTGAAATGAAACTAGAGTACAGAGATTACAGGAAAGTGCAACCTGACCTACTGCGCTATGAATAAATGAATAAATAAATGCCAGGTAAGCAGGCGGAAACCTTGGGTTAGAGCTGCATTGCAAGAACTTGAAAAATCAATCAATCAATCAATCAATCAATCAAGCCTTTTAAACTCTTAGGAATGCAACAGACACATAATTTGTGAGTCTTTTTTAATTCCCTCAAAACCAAAAATTCATCAACCATGTCAAATTATTTCTAACAGATCTTACCTATAAACTCAGGGAATTCTCCCTCCTTGCTAGAGAGCTGTACTGTGAAAGTACCAGGAAATGCAGTATAGCACAGGGTGTATTATTTTCCTACTGTACACTCATCTTGGGCTCCTTAAAGCTGTGGAAAGCACTTCAACAATTCCAAATGTTTATTTAACTTTGAAATGCGATGTTAATTCTTCTGGCTCCAACATACATGAAATATACTTTATTCTCAACCATAGAGAACAGCAAGGAAGATAATGTTCAAAAATCTGCTGTCACACAACAAACCAAAATCAGATCTGAGCCTTTAATTCAGCTGTAAACTACAACTAACGAGTCTGGCAACAAAACAAAACCTTGATAGTCTAACTTAAATCTACACTACATCTATTAATTTAATACAAGGTGTAGGAGACAGAAAAAAGGAAACTCATCAGTCTCTAGTCCTCGATAAAGTTATTTCGGGATGTCTGGTAAACACACCCTTAATGATTTTGCAGGATCAGGCCCTCTTTTCCCTTGTCCAGTTTCTTTTCCAAAGCTCAAGATTCCTCTCAGAATCAGCCACTGTTACCAAGACTCCTGAAAAATTCTTCCCCTCCTCCACCCCAAGTCAAAATGTATAATCTTCAGAAATTTGCTTTTAGCAACCCTTGTAAAGAGGGCAAGAGATTTTTGAGACAACAGTCATACTGGATGCTCCAACTGAGACCCCTTAACCGAATCTTTTTCAACACTCTTTCAAGGTCAGACTTGTAAACTTCTTCAAATTGGCAACTCTAAAATGATAAAGGCCTTTTGACAGTTTCAGATAAGCAACTGTAACTTTGTTTATCAAGGACACACACAGAGATATGAACAGTTTGATTCACCTGGGCATAAAGTGGGGCCTAATATTACTGAACATGTCCAATGTGTTCCACGTGTCAGATTAAAGCTCCAAGAGAGTGGATTAAGTAATGTCAGTATTCTGATAATCAGATGTGATGGAGGAAAAGTTGTGAGGCCTAGTTTTGACAATTATTTGCTTTAGGAGCTTCCAAAAGGAATTTTCACTCTCCTTTGCTATATATTTTCCATTAAACTACAGAGAGTACATCCTGAGAGTCAAACTGAAGATAAATATAATTAAAATAATCAGTAACATCTAACATTTGGTCCATGTCTCCAGATCAGACCACCCCTACAAAGACAGCGACCATTTATTAAACTCTGGGAGAAATAAGATAATGATAATTAACTTCTACAAACAGAAATACATGAGCTGCAACACTTTGCTGAGTTAGATGAAAGCTCCCCTTACAGAGATGTGCCACCAACTTCTAACACTATTCAGGAAGTTCATGGGTTGGTGCAGAACACCTAAGACATTGGTAAGCTATGTAAAGCACCAAATAATCTCTTTATGTTTGCAGTATATGTCATGAAAAACTGGTAATTCCAAGCACCATTATTTAGGGATTTATTAAGACAAACTAAGAAAACATTCAAGCATCTAAAGTGGTCTTATGTTATTAATCTGTACTTTCCAAAGAGCTGATTTAATTTACTTCAAAATTAGCAACAGCTGCATTGTGGTAGGAGATTATATTGTGAAATTTAGGCAAAGTGATTTTTTTTCATGGTAGCATGAAAAAAGGCATCTCTAAGTCTAATGACTAAAAATGCCCAAAATACAAATACAACAACCCTCAAAATTCCTATTAAAATCAAAGATTTGAAGTGCAAACACTACTATTCATTCCAAAAAACCTCATTCAATATTCTACACGGTTGCTCCATTTAAACCAGTTACACAGAATCTAGTCCAAATCCAGAAATCAAAGAACGTGTATTTGACAACTAAGTACTCAAATCCATGCCTCTTCTGTCACATTCCATAATTACTCACAGAATCACAGAAGTGAAGGTTCCACCAAAGCACCTCAATCTTCCCAGGAATAATCATCCAACTTTCTTTGCCCAAGCACAAGTAAGAGACTATAAATTTTTGAAACTTACCTGTAACATGCCAACTATTTCCACTTTATTAAAAAAGATGAAAGAATGAAGTGTTGATAGCATATTTTCCTCAAAAACTGAGGGAGTGGGTAGGACCATATCTTGAATATACTGTACTCTGTATGTCTGATGTATTTTTTGCTTCAGCTCTGGATCAGATATAGGTATCACCTCTTTAAATTTTGCTGTTTTAGTCAGAAATTCCCTGTGTTTCCGTGACTGTGATAATGACGGATCATATTCTAGGCATCCAATTACATCCATTATACATTCCTCGGAAAACATGACTTCAAAAAGTGCAGTTCTGTTCAAAAGGAAAATTCCCTTAATAATTTCGTATAAGTGGTGTAGTCCTTCAATGTTCTCCAAGTCTTCGCACACATGAAAAATTTCTAAGAGCTTCTTAATATAACCCTCATTTTCCAGTGCTAGTGCCAGTTTTTCACGACGTAACGGGGAAGGCAGTGAAGACGCCACAAGCTCCGCAATTTCTTCTAGTCGGCTGAGTTCACAGGATGGCAATTCTAGACCTGGGGATGACATATCATCAAAGCGTTCCTCCTCAGATTCATCAACAAGATCCTGAGTAATATCAACAGAAGGGTCTTTGCCTTGAACCTGCAAAATAAGATGTGTCAAAAAGTGTTTTATTTTACTGTCACTTGGATGCTTTTAAAAAATACCATTAAAGTATCACACTTTTTTTCTTTGTATGGGCAAAACAGAAACGCAAATCTAGTCTGACACTGACTATAGCTGATTTGGAAAATGAAAGAGATAATGAGAAGACTTCTTCAAATAGAAAGCTTTATAGAACTGTTTCTACATTAGACATTTAACTTTATTTATTTTCTAAAAATGGGAGGAAGAAAAAGGAAAAAAACCTACATTTTCTGAGTACTTCAAATAATAACAGAAATTCACAATTATTAATATGGACGGCAATTTCTTAATAAACTACTGAACTAAGCTGTGTGTTTCCAGTCTTTATCCTCTGCGGACAGATTTTCAAATGCAAATCAGTATTACACTAGTCTAGTGATAGCTTTAAACATTTATCTATAGGCTATTAACTGCTCTTGATGCTTTTCAAAGCTTCCACTACCTCAAACAGAGGAGAGCGGACAGTCTTGCTAATTTATCTGTTGTTTTCAGTTCTGGAGAGCTGCAAGTCAAAATCTGTTACTGTGCACATTCTCAATACCCAACAGAGACATAGAATCTTCTCTTAAGAACAAAAAACCTCAAACCAACACTGACAAAAGATAGTGGAAAATTGACTGTCAGCAAAATAACGCACAGGACTTGCAAAGATCTCTCCAGAGATACGAGGAAACTGTGGAAAGTATGAATTAGTAAAAAAATGCACAGATGCTCGGGCACCAGAGTGTGTCAGCTTTAATGACATCTTAATTTTAGCATCTGCTTGGAGTCTGATGTGTCAAATTCAGAGAAGCACTGCCGTGCAGAATAGTAGAAGGTGCTGCTGTTTTTAATCTTGAAAATCGGCAAAAAACCCCTGGGAGAAATAATGCTTCATTTATAACAGCAAGCCTATACTCAGAATGCTGCTAAACTCCACATATTGTTCTGCCCATACAGCAGCAACCACTTTCTCTAAAAATGGTATCAAAGCTTTCCTTTTAGAAGAAGTTTTAATGACTGAGGAAGCTTAAGATACATAAAGTACACTAGACACAATTACAATAGCATGGCCTCATAACAGGATGTAAAGACACTGGTTTCCTACAAAAGTATTAGATCTTTACATGAGGGTGAGGAAACTGGGCTTCTTATCTGGGTGTTCCCCAAGAACAAAACTTCCCCCTTTCCCCACTTTGTTTCTGTCCCCAGCTTTTGGGCCATTGACTGCTAAGATTCTTGGAAACGTTTCTGTACTTATTTACATAAGTGGTAAACTACTGAAAAGACTAATTCTTTAAAAACTGAGTAATCTATACACATGTAATTGTGAAACCAGATTTCTTTACTTTGTTTCTGAAATCACTAAGAACAAACTTCAAAACACAGAGGGGGAGAGCCAGATGTTTGTTAAGAACCGAAAGAGTGCAGAGAGAGACTTAGAGTAATTTAGAGAAATCCCATATAATGTAGCACAGAATAAAGAGAAGCTGTAATGTTTGGAAGGGAAGAAAAAACCCAAACAAGAACTGAGAAAGTGAACTAACGTCAGTGAACACATTGATTAAAATCTTTTGGGTCAATAGTTAGTCATACTCAAACAAATACTCACAAACAACACTGATTCAGTGACTATACAGTCATCTGGTTGTGGCTGTAAAACGTAAGTTAAAATATATACATGCTACATATATATTGTTTGGTTTCTTAGAACATTATCTTTAAGGTGATGATACAGGGATGGAGCTATCTCCTATTATCAGATCAATCTTTCATAGCTTGGAAATATTTACAGGGAAAAAAATTCTCAGAAACTCAATATTCCTCTCACCTGAAACAGCATGAGAAATGTAGAAAGAGAAACGCAAATAAAATACGGTTTTATTATATATACCATATATAAAATTATATATTGCAGTATATTCTATAAGAAATACATTATAAAACTCACATACATTCTTCTCTCTACAATAAAACTTCATAGGTAACATTTTCCCTTATGGCTACCCTGAAAAAAGTTAATTATGACATTAACTGTCAGGCAACTTTTTAAGCACTCATTTTGAACTACACTTCTTTGGGCAAAAATAGAACTAAAAAGTTATGTTGAATAGAAAGACCTGAAAATGCTCAAAAAAAGTACCCAAAACTTAGATGAGGTTTGTATTAAATTTCTGGAGGAAGAACAAAGTTTTCGAATCTAAAAATGCAAATTTTGGGAGAGCTGGATAAAATGGTAGTTTTTACTTTGTATCTACTGTTGTTCAAATTCACCTTTCAGCCTCTAAGTTTTGTACACAAACATTTAGATGAATTAGGCTGTCTCAGTCTTACTTACCTGACATATTTTTTCCCATATTTCATCACAACCTGCTTTTTCTTGAAAGCTAAGTGCCAAATCATAATTTTCAGCTTCGGACCACACAATCAAGGTATCCTTTAAAGAGAGGAAGAGTATTTTCAGGCAATATATTTCAGATTTTATTAAGCTAAATAGTGTTTAAAGAGTAAAATTTTAAAATAAAAACAGCCTGACACCTAATTATGACAGGACAGTATTACAATACAAATGCAACCATCACACTTCATAAAATTTTTATATATTTATATGATTAAAAACATTCCTGCATAAATCAGAACAAAGAATTTCCAAAAAGTTTTTACTTTATGTGACCATAATATTGTAAATTTCAAAAAGTCTGCCCCAGAAAATGCACTTCTACCTCAGTGCATTCTCTAATAAAATACAATAACAAAAGCAACAGGTTTCGTGGGGGTTTATGTTAGGGGTTTCTTTCATGTTTCAGCTGGACCACATAAAACTGTACTTTTTCTGTAGGATCAAAGTTACAATATATTTTTTTTATTTTTGTAGGCCCCAGAAGACACTCTGCTAATGCACTGAACAGCTGTTTAAAAGCTAGTCCCAAGATGGCTACAAACTTTAAAGAAGAGAAACAGCACAGTTCACTGCCTGGGACCACACACACCCACTACACGGAATCACACATGAGAGTTCTACTGACTCCAAACTACAATTCTGGAAGGAAGTTTTGCCCTAGATTTCTAGAAATTACTTGAAACCATGCTTAGCTATGTTCACTTCCCAGACACTGAAGGTCCCTTTTACTTACTAGGATAGTTCAAGAGTTTACCAGAGCCCTCATACTGCATGCAAAACCAATACATGGAAGTGGAAGCTGATGCTGCAAACAGCAACGTCATACACTGACAAGGTAAATGATGAAACAGTTTATAGAGAGTCTACTAAATAACTCTTAGAATAACTAAATAGAGAATAAAACTAAATTAATAAAAGAAGAAAATAAAATCAGCAATGTTTACATGTATTGAATCAAGTTTTATTGTTAGTCTTTTGTCTTCCTGTAACAGCTGAAATATAGCCCCAGTAAATACACAGCTCCATGAAACTGCACCATTTCAGCCAAGTGCCAGACCATGCATTCACTCACTAGGACAAGAGACATGAGAGTTTTTTCTTATACATAAAATACAGAATTTCTACTTCATTAAGTACAGATTTTGCTTGGAGTGATATTAAAGTGAATACTGACAATAAAAATAAACCTTACCTTTAGATTTTGATATGCACTTTCTAGAAAACACCTCAAACTGAACTATAATCTAAACAGCACAATCAGCCAGCTCCAATGGGATTGTCAAGCAATACAATATAATCAATTTGCCATTACCAGAGCAGCTATACTGCTTCAGAGGCACTAATGGCTTTACCTTGTAAATGGCAAATAGTTTACCTTTTCCTTTTCCAAAGGGTTGAGGAAGAGGTGGTACACAGAAGAAAGGGATTTAGGAAGACCACCTCCAAAATATAAAAGGAAGAAAAAATCATAATTAATAGTTTATTCTCTACAAGACAGGTCATGGAGCAAATTCTCTGGTAATAACAGATTGACAGCACCTGGTAGTGACTGACTGACAGCAAAAAATATCAGTTTACAAAAATCTGAAAAGTGAGGTTCTCAAAAAAAGTTTTTTTCTTTACCATCTTTTAATAACAGTATGTACCTTACTGAGTATCAAGTGTAGGTACCAGGCTCAAATTTTAATCCTTTCATCTCTCCAACTGTATTTCTACTGCAGTAATTTTCAAGGCCACTCTTAGCTTCACACTGAGTAGTGTCTATCCATTAAAAAAACCCAAACAACCCTAACATCAAATTTTAAGCAGAATCTAGCAGAACTTGCAACATTCCCATCTAATTACATTTCCATCTGTGAAAGTGGTTAAATTTCTAAGCAAGTCATTTCCAAAACACCAAAATGTATTTTCTTCTTGATAAGAACAAAACTAACAAAAGGGAAAATGACTAAAATAACACTGGTAAGGGCAGTGCTGTTTACATTAACTGCTTAAGTTTAATAAACAAAAGCTCTAAGTCTCTGAATAAAATCCAGCAACAGATCAAGACAGAGAAAGGAAGGCAGACAGAGAAAAATGAAAGAGAAGACAGAAAGTTAAACCTCCTTTTGAAAACTAGTCACAGAAGTAGAGAAGTGTATTTGGCCATAGCATGGCAATTTTTCCCTTTAACAAGATCATCTACTACTAAACATGGAAGTTCACACCTCCATACAGTCTGATTTTTTAATAGTTATTTCTTCTTTGGAAAACAATACAAAACATTGCTTAAAGAAATCATTTGAGCAGCAGAACAATCATCTTCCAGTGTGTTTTATCAGTATTAGAAAAGTGTTTTCCAATTGCCAGCATTAAAATTTGCAATTTTTAGTATTTGTTGTCTTATCACACAAGGGTTTTGTGTATTACAGTTTCTCAGTAGAAATTTATCAATTGATACTCTCTGGATCTTCAGCAAACTGTACAACCTTTCTTGCAGCACCAAAGGGCTTTTAAAAAGAGACTATGAAACAAAAAGCACTTCACTCTGTTGCACAATATACAGTTTTGTCTACATTCATTGTTAAATGCAGACAGTTGTGACTATAATTTCATTTTGTTAATGTTACAAAGCTTACAATCATCAAAAAGAACAGAACAAGACATACATGTATGAAGAAATGACTGAAGGAGATTCTAGGTGGTGTTAAGATGGAAGAACACATCAATAACAGTTTACTTTCTGTTTTTTTTTATTGAAAGAAATCTTTGTACATGCTTGATCTGGTATTTCCTCAGTGTAAACTGAGTCCAGTAATTACTCTGGATCTCTCAGCTACGGAACTGGACTATCTATTGCTTCCAAATGTCAAACATTACTTCTTGAAACTCCAGAAAGCAACTGAAATTTGTTAAGAATGCCTCCTCCATTCTAAGAAAAAACAGGAGTAAGGATAAATATACTTAGTAATAGTGGCTAGAGAGGTAAGGAGGTAGATGCACATTACATCTTGATGAGCATGAAATCTTCAATTTTATTTGATTCACAATAGCAGTTCTGGCTCAGCTGGATCAAAGACATGTCCCTTGTTGTTTCATATATTATATGACTATATACTCATATATTGTTGTTTCATATATATATTTCATATAAAATATTAGCATCTACACACAAGGAACTGGATGGAATAATTAAAACATCTAAAAACTGCTCTTGCCTAGTTCTTTATAAATAATTAAAATGTGCAACATCAGTATTAAGTCCTAGCTACACTGTGTTAACTGTCACGAACCTGGACAAAGTTTTTATTATTGAAGGATCTTATAGTGAGCTCTCCACAAGAACCTCAGCATTCTAGCTCCTCATATTTTCAAAATGCATCACAGTTCTTGGCAAGATCTTTTCTAAATAGGATGATAATCAGGAGCTATTTATGTAGAGTTCATGATCTTATTCAAAGACTGAAAAATCATTTGCTGCTTTGCAAAAACAATATTTTGACAGTAGTGCCAGTTGGATGTGTCATCACTATCTTAACCCATACAAAATTTGCTGTCTCCTTAGGACCATTTATATGAATTTGTTTTCTGTTACAATAGTGTTCATTATGACTGCGCACATAAAATGAGGAATTTTTAAATTTAACCAAAAATTTAGAGCATGGCCTCATTTTAGGAGACCCATGTACTTAACATTCCCATAAGGAGGTATCAATCACTTCTATGGGTGGAGGACAGCTCTGTACACTCTAGCCCTTATAAGGGCACAGCCTGAGGCAAAACTTCAGAATACAATCGGTGATGCTGGCTGCATTAAGCCCACATGAAGCTAGTCCTGGTTAGTCAGAGGTTCTCCAGAGGCACTACTGGGTGCTACAGTTTAATTTGAGAAGTCATCCCTCAGAAGCTAACGTACAATAATTTAACCCAGGAAACAGTAGTAATTGCACTGAAGAATAGGGTTTAGTATCTGCCCTATGAGTTTTTAATTTTTTTGAAACAATTGCCAAAAGGCTTCTGACTTACCCCAACAGTAAAAAGTTTTTGATACATACCATCAGTCTAAAGTTCTTGCCACTCACTAAAGATAACTTTTAACAGACACTAAATCAGTTTTATTTAACAATTAGAAAGCTGATTATTAGGTGTCTTGTACAGCACTCACACAAATCTCTAAAGCAAGCTCTGGGATTTCATAATGAAGAATTTCAGAGCAAATAGTACTCAGGATTTGATCCTGCTATGAATAAATTACCAAAACTGTTACTGTTTTACAATGGACTCTCACTACTGTTCATGTCCAGGGACAAGTCTTCTCTGTGGCTCCAAAACATTCTCTTGGCAGCTCAAGAGATTTAATCTACACTCAAGAAGTAGTGATGCCCAAAATTAGGTAAGTATTTCATAAATTCTTGCTTTCAGCCTTAAAAGCAAATGAATCTCTTTCAATTAGCACTCACATGGTTCAGGCTAATGACACTTTCCTGGCCCCTACAAGGTTCAACACAGCCAGGCTGTTTCTTCCCCTCTTGGACTGCCTGATTGCTATTTCCTTATCTAATTCCTTAGATTGTTTACAGTCACAGACACCTCCCTGGACATGCCAATCCACCTTTCAGCATCTTACTTTCTAAACACTTACAATCAAAAATACAGCTGCATAATTTCAGGTTTCTCTTTATGAAATAAACTATTTGCACTACCCAGTCTTTTTAAGAGTCACGGTGGTAGGTTGTGGCAGAATCTTCCAAGATAAAAAAACCCACCCAACTAACATAAAATAAAGTTTCAATTCTGAATGTGGTTTGATGCAGTTTTTCACCTAGAACCTGGTTATCTGGATGTGCTAACAATTTATTCAAAAACTGATTAACATGTCAAAAGCATAGAGTAGATTGTGTTCTACTAGCTTCTGTGAAAGCTCAACAGTCATACACAACTTTTCAGTTAGTGATTTCATAGCTGCATTCCCAAGAATCACATGGAATAAAATCAGTTTATCAGTTCTGCAGCAGAAACTTGACTTACTGGCCATACTCAGTGTCCTGGGGTGACTTTATGGTGCTGAATTGTATCCCCATTCATCTGTTTAGCCAGAAATAAGTTTTGCACCCTTAAAACTAGATCTGAGAGTGAAGGGTGGGGAGAAGGAAAAGCAGTGGAGTGTGTGAGCCAGCTGTATTCAAAATACAGAGATAAGAGCTTCAGCTTTTCTCTCTCACAGACTGTGCTGTCTGCAGCACGGACAGAAGGAGAGAGCTCTCCTTTGCTTTTTAGTCAGTTTTTAGCTAGCTGAGGCAGAGAAGTTCCCTGGACTGTGGCTCTTCTGTTTCTTGGAACTGGTTGGCCCTGCTCTGGACTGGAAACCCAGAAGAACACCGGGATCCCAGCACACCTATGGCCCAGGGGCTCAGGACACAGCATTTTCCAGCGCAGGAGGGAATGGTAAGAGACTGAGTGAGCCAACCTGCACCCCATGAAAAGGACTCCATTAATTTGCCATCTCTTCAGAACAGCAAGAGGTTTTATTGTTCAATATTATTCATGTTTTATGCTTGTGAATACTTTGCTTGTTAAATAGACAGGTTTTTTCCACTTTTCTCCAAGGAAATCTTTTCCCAAACCATTTGGGGGAGGGGTCGCCTGAATCTGCTTTCTAGAGGGACCCCTTTGGAAGCTTCCTCTCAAATTTGTCCCTAAACCAGGACACTTAGCAACAGCAGAAAAATCAGAATGCACAGGAAAACAGACATGAATGAAATGTATGGTAATTTAAAATAGATGAACCAGCCCACCCTTACCTTTGTTTATTCCCTCACCCCACAAAACCACACACTCTTCCTTACCATCTTAGCTACAACATGCACAAATTTTATTGAAATAGTTTCAGGGTTGGCTTGCTTGTCATGACAGCAAGGGTATGAGGTTTGTCTTCTCAGAGCATTTGATCAGTGCCCTTATGGATATTTTCAAAACCTGGCTTTTTTATTAGTAAGTCTGCTCTCCATTTTTCAAGGATGGCCACCTTCAAGTTACATAGCTGTTAGATAGTATTCTGGATGAATTTTAGCTTTTTAGTCTTGTGAGGAACTGAAAAAGAGACTGCAAAAGCAAAGGACACAAGACACCTCTAGGGCAGAGATAAGACTCCACAGGTGGAAGCTGCAAACAACTTCAGTCTTCCTTGTATCAGGTACAGAAAGGGATGCAATACATACTTCATCACTGTGTTATAGGATGCACATGGATGCATGTAAAAAGCTGAGGATACAAGTCTTTACTGTCCTGTTTTTAAGCATACTGCCCTATTCAAGCATTGCCAAAGTATACAAAAGTTATACCATGGTCCACACCCATATCAGGTTTCTCCCTACACAAATGCTATGTGTATAGAGGGAGTTTTAATCTTTTAGGGCTGCATATGAAGAGGTTTTGTCCTAATATACTAGTGCAATTATTCATTTTCTGAATAAGGGTCACTTGTTTAAGAACAGCATCTTTGTCATTAACATTCTGAAATTTCAATGCCTTAAACCCCCCAATCCACAATTAAAATATCTTCTACCTTTACTAGAATTTTAAGAAAGCAACCAAGAACAGAAGAGAAAAACTAAGAATTCCACGTGGGACCCAGCAATGCTTTGTATAATTAAATTCCACTTACTAATTTGCTTTTAAGGTGAATGCTACTACTTACCCAGTAACTAAATCCAGTAATATCCCATGGCAAAGTTATAGGGCCATTATTGTAACATTTTAAAAAAACCCGCCAACAAAACTTAACATAGAGCTGTAAACAAGAATGCAAATCAGGTGCTCATGTGGCTGTACTGTGCAAATTTTGCTTTTTCTGAAGAAGTTTCTGCCTACAAATAGTACTTAAACACAAGAAATACTACGTTGTTTTTTTTAGCCACAAGACATTAGTTTCTCAAGTTGTTTTCTTTCTAGCTTTTTTCCTCATATGGCTTCCTTTCTTCTGGTTCTAGTATAAATAGTGATGAGTTTGCCAGGAAGGGCATGGTTCAGAGCATCAATGAACTTCCACTGCCAGCAATTCTATGTTGCAGAATCAGATACATAGACTTATGTTTCTTTGTGAACACGGCAGAAAACTGCTCCTCATTATGACAAACTAGTTTTTTATTTGACTACTGAAAAGGTAGTCAAAAGACTGTGTACAAATTCCACGCTTTAACAAATTATTACAAACCTCCAGATTGCAGGTAAGTCTGGGAAGGCTGGGAACTAGAGTGTCCAAACTGAAGTATCTCAGGCTGATGTATAAAAAATGAGTCCCTGAGCAGGACTCAAGATCTCCCAAGTAATCTTTCTCTCCAAAGGCAGAAAGTTGTATTTACCACCACAAAGGGCAGTCACTGCTTTCAACACTGAACACCAAGAAATATAAAGCAGACAACTGGGAAAAAAAATCATACTACAAGCTCAGCTTCACAGGTATATTTTTTGTTGGTTGGGTTTCTGGTTTTTTGGGGGGGGGGATTTTTTTTTTGTGGTTTGGTTGGTTTTGTTTGCTTTAGTTTCCAAGGGAACAGAGGCAGCAAGGCAAACTTGTCCTCAGGTCTTCACATTAGTATTTTGATAAACAATTATCTAAGCTATGCAGTTATTAAAACACACATATGCAAACCATGAGATTGCATAATTTGTGATATCAACAACTAATGAGACCATCTACTTCACACTAGCACTAACAGACCAGTATAGGTAAAAGGTTCTTTCACCAGTGGAAGGACTTCACTATTTATCACAAGTGTATCTGTAGGCTTCTTTTGTTGGAAGGATCCAAAGCAATTGGCATATAGCTAGGCTCCCCAAGAGCTTAATACACATTATCTTGCCTTCCTTCCAACCACAGATTGTTTCAGTCAGTCCAAAAAAAGAGTGCTTCCTCTTACAAGTCTCATCAACCTAGACAAAAGTCAGAACTCATTCATTTATTCCATTAGATATTCAAAGAGCTCAGAAGCTGCATTCTGTGCCACAGCAAAAATGGATGTGCTGCTATGAACCCCTTAAAATGGCATGGAGGTTCACCCCCACAGCAACATTCTGAAATAAAAGCTGGTAAGATCATAACACTACATAGCCACTTTGAAGTTTTAAGTCTTAGATTTTTCTTGAAATTTTCTAAGTGCAACTAACAACAGCAGGCAAGCTCAAAAGCAAGTATTCTATCCTGGGCCACAATTTCAGTAGTAGTGAGGTGATCCAAGTGGCCTTCTGTAGTAAAAAAGAAAGACCCCTCTCACTCTCCCATCTCAGTTCCACAAATGGATCTTGTGTAAGATGGTTTGAAAGTTCTGCCAGCATAGAGAATTAACAGTTTTTGAAGAAAGATTTAAAGTACCAAGTTGATTTTCTAATGGTTTAGTAAGTTTAAGCCATTCAGAGTTCTAGGAGCAGAGCTGGAAAAAAACCCCTCCTCTTTCTTTCATGCTAAGCTCCATGTTTAGCTCATATGCAATCAGGTTTAAACTCTGAACTTGCCTTTTACTAAGGGAAAGGATAAGCAGGCCTCACGTGAAAGAAAACAGGCTACAGGGCAGATTTAATACACACACCAAGAAACATTTGGTATTTCTAAGGCTTGGAGTGGAGCCTCATATTCAACCTATATTAGAAACTGGTTTGCTTAAATAATATGAACAATCCACCAGCAAATATAAATTTCTGTCTACACAGTATTTGAAAGCTTTAAAAATAGCACTATTCTTTCTCCAGCACAGAGAATGTACAGTGCAGTACTAATAGGACAGATTGATGCTAATTATTTTCATTTCTCTAACCATGTTTTCACAATGACCTTATGATTTATGCAGCACTAGATTACAATACACTGACTGGCATGTGTTGGTTTGCACCAATCTTGCAATTTTATGCCTACTTGAAGTAGGTTTCCTGTCTGATGAGACATAAAGCCTATTGATACAAAACTCACCCCTCAGTGCTCTTTTAACTGATTTAAACCAGCAAAGCAAGTTTACACCAGATCAACAATTTATGCCACAGAGCTGAGAAATATTCAGTGTCATTTCAGGAGCTTTAAAGCTTAAGTTACTGTATCATAGAACCATGACCTCAAGTTAGTCACGATTAGAGCTGAAATTTAGACTGCTTTGCATTTTTGCTGGTCTTGTCCTTACTCCCTGGAATTGATTCTCCAGACTCCACACTGCCTTTATGCCTTCTGTTCTGTATGGGCTGGTTATACAGTGCATTATGAATACGTCAAGAGAGAGATACAGGTTAAATTTTTCAAGGAAGGGTATTTTTAGCCCATATTGGCTCTCCCCATTCAGTTTAAAATACAATCCTACAAACAGCTGCAGTGACACAATTACTGGCACTGCCTGTGAACAAAACAACAGTATGTCCATGCCCGTAATAAACTATTACAGCTGAAAGACTGAAGAGTGTTCATTAATACATTAACTGTACCTGACAAGATTTTAACAAGTCTGAGCTGACCAAACAGGCAACAAAATACAATTTGGTTCAGCATTTTTAAACCTGTAAGGGCAATTCCCAGCATCCCTGAAACAAGCACAGCAAATGAAGTACAAAACCTACACAATTCACTTCTCACGCATCTCAGGAGCATTCTTTAGGGGCTCACAGTGGATGGCTTAAAGAATTAAAGCAATGTGCAAACTAAAGGTGAGAAGCTGCTTTTATGCACACAAAATGCTTTGGAGCAGTAGAAACCCATACCCACCTTCCAAGTAAAAGACAAACAAAGGTTAACATGTAAATAGCTTTAAAGCCTTCTAGTATCTCCTTGAATAAAAATACATTTAAAGTTATAGCAGCTGAAATATAAAGAAAAAAGTCAGATGATACTAAGTTTCAGATACTATAACTCTCAGGAATCTCAGCTACTTTGTGATTTTCTCAACTACGGTTTTGACTGTCTCTTCCAAAGCAATTTCTGGTGCAAAAGAGAGTGCAATTTATCTGTATAACGACACCAAAAATGAAGAGGAATAACATACGATCATGTAATGCACAAAAATGGTGCAAACTACTTCACCTATTTTTGGCACAACAACATAAAATATAATTTGCAACAGAGGCAAAAAAAATTACTATATTGCTATACTGTTGGTTGTATACTGTTAAAGACACTGCCTTTAAACATGAGGAAAAGAAAAGTATTACCTGTTGCTTCTGGTACGCAGTGTTCGGATTTATTTTGGACTCCAAAAGAAGAGAGCCTAGAAAAAAAAAGTTCCACTTATTTATATGTGTGCTAAAATTTTAATCTCCCCACGAATTTTCTGATCATTCTTTCCTTGAGCAACAATAAGTCTCTTAACCCCAGCCCTTGAGCTTTATACTTCATGTGTTCCTCAGAGATGTTGTTCACACAGTATTGAATAATGCTCTGAGGAGTGAATTTTAAACCCTTCTCATTCTGAGGAATGACTTTTCCACAGGAATTTTTTTAGACACGATTAAGTCTGCAAGTCAGCACACCAAAAGCATCACAACTGCATTCCAGAGATTACCTATGGTCGTTCTGTGTGAAAATTCTAATCATGTGCTATTTGTTCTTAAAGGTTAGCTGAAACACTTATTTTCCTGGGAAGTGTACCTAGAAACTCATGCTTAGAGCAGTAACCATTGTGACTGCTAATACCAGAAAACTTCACACAACAAACTCAGGCACTATGGTTTCACAGGAGGTTTTATTGATGTAAGACACAGAACAGCAATTTCATTCTCATGTCTGCGTCCTCTTTCCCTTCGTTTTGTGTGTTAGCATTCTTGTGTCATATTTAAACAACCTGAGACTGTGCAAAAACAACTTTTAAGACTGATTTTATTCTTGGACCAATCACTTCCCTCATCCACCTTGCTACTCAGCTGCACTAATGCCAGTGCATGACTTAAATTTACACATCTGCAGAGCTTCACTCAGCTTACATGAAGAAATACTGATAAATTAACTTGCTTTCTCAATTCTATAATTAAAACGCAAGGCTGCAAGCCCTCCTTTAAAGTGGCATTTCTCCATTGACTTACCTGGTTAAATTTAGGCTTTAAGAAAAGTCCAAACTTTCCTTCAGGAAAGTGTTAACTTCTCAGTTTCATCACTATAGTTCTAAGGCAAATGTATTACTAAAATAAGGGCTGCTCTGCATCTGTTCATCCCCTATCCTGGACTGATACCCCGGGGCTGCCCTGACCCAGGTGCAGCACCTTGCACCTCATGAGGTTCACACGGGGCCACTTCTTGGGCTTGTGCAGCTCCACGTGGATGGCATCCTATCCCTCAGGCATGTCAACCACACCACTGCAGCTTGGTGTCACCTGCAAAACTGCTGAGGGTGCACTCAAACCCTCTGTCATGAAGATGTTAGGTGGGGGGATGTAAGGGATGACACTAAAGAACGAGATCACAGAACTTCACTTCCTGTAAGAGTGGTAATTCATTAAAAAATTACATAAATATCAGAACATTTTGTTGTCTGATAAGAAAGGTTGCTACTTTATGAATTTAGAAGCTTTACTGATGATTTCTAGATCCACCAGCTTACCAGCTTATGTACATGATCATCAGACACAATTAAGTATTTTTTTCAAATTCATGTACCTGTGAAGGCTGCTTGTTCCCAATTTCTAAGTCTGTTGTTCTACAAGAGGCAGTCTTCACTAATGAAGTTGGCTTGAGAAGCTATCACCCTGTCTCAATTGCTCTTGGAGTAAAAGCTGTTTACAAACTCAATACAAGTCAACAACAAAACTGAAATAAATACCCCTCAAGGGAAAACAAGGCACACAGAAAAAGCTCTCTTGCCTCAAGCCCAAATATACTGTTTTTTTGAGTTTTTCCAGTCTTCTGACATACACCAGCTCTGTTACCAAAGCAGCTTATTTGCTTAAGTGTAACTGCATAACTAAAGAAAAAGATAATCACAAACCATAGAGCAGGATGGAGAAAGAAAACATCCAAGATGAGGTCTACAGACAAATCCAATATATTGCTCATACTTTGGCCATAGTAATGAGCCTTGAATTTAGGGTTTGCCTAATGAACATCTAAAACCAGCATTTCCTTTTCCATTACAATCATCAGATACACAGAGTCAGTTGTGCTTTCAAAGTCCCAGCTTCTACTACATGAAGTTTGAGAATATTATTTGTGCTATTAAATTGGCTGACAATCTTCTAGAAAAATCTTTACTGTCTAGAAATATTTAATACCAGCAAGTATGAACTAGAATCTTCTAAGAATCAAAAGTAATTGATAATTTCGACATCATATTTTAATAGCTGAACACAGACCTACAGACATGTAAATCCCAACATTAGAAGAGTATCATACATAACTTGAATGCTTTGACAAAATACTATTTTAAAAAGTCAAAAACAATTGAATGCAAACACTTCATCTTCCAAGCCAGAAGCAGACAATAGAGAATTACTTTACTAGACTTATCAAAAAAGAACATTTCTTATTGCTACTAAACCTGATGCTTGCAGCAAAGACAAATCAAGCTTTTTAACACTTGAATTGCTTCTCACTACCACACGATTCAACTTATTCCTCACCATTTGGACAATAACTAGTCATAGTTATTGTCCAAATATACTGAAAAGGTATATTGTGATACACTTATACATACTGAAAGGTAAATTGTGCTCTATAACTAGTTACTGCCCCAAATCCATCCTTCTGGAGAATATGATGCTCCATTTGTGCAGTAACTTCCCAAAAAAGGGTTCAACAAGTCAAAGATCAGTGACTAATCTACTAGTTAGTTTGGTGAGTTTATTTCATACACTAAATTTCACAGAATCAGGCCCCTTCCTGGTATGAGGCAATGTTAAGTCTTTTTTACTTGCAGGTGGAAACCAGGCAGCAGTAACAGACAATTGCAATACAGATATACTCTTTAGAAAAAGGTTATAGAAATATAACACACCACAAGTAAACTCCCATTCAAAGTCATTATCAGTTGTTTGAGATGCTTTTGTCATAAGCATTACTTTCTATGTAGGTATATTTTTCCACTGGTACTATCCTGGAAAATGTTAAGACTATCTAGTCTACTTCATAAAAATACACCAACAAAATTTCACCTTCGTTGACCCAAAGAGTCTATTCAAAGTTAGGTAAGATCTGAAAACTCACCTTAATGCAAGGTATGTTTTTAGTAAATGCTCAAAAATTATGCAGCCTTGAATGAATTTGTAAAGGTAACTGTAAAACACTGGAGCCAAAAAAATAATATCTGAAACCACCTATAAAAAAAAAAACTGACTTGCAGAATTCTGTTACCTGCCACTATAATGCAATACAGCACAGCTGGGGCTTTTGTTTGTAGAAAACACCATTCTGTGCTGCAGAAGGAATGGGTGTATAGGGATTGTTCAAAAGAGATTACATACAGATATTTGATGCTATTTTTAATTATATTTAGAGACATAAACTATCCCAATTCAACAGTCTTAAACAGCAAATCTGCAGCTTTGTTTACAAATATGCATATGGAAGAGACCAGTTAATCTGGAACACTGCTGTTCTCCCACCAAACTGTTATATGGAATCTTCCTCAAAAGCATCAACAACAACAAAAAAATGTTGCTCATTACCCCTCACCAGTATAAACATATTTACATTTAAATCAAAGTTTCAATTCAAGAGCTGTTTCTTGCAAGACACACACAGAGGTTCAAGTTCTGCAATCAGTTCTGCTGCAACCAAATCACAGAGACTAATCCTTAGAAACTCAAGAAACAGCTCAAACTGAGGGCCAAGAAAGTGTTCTACAATTCCAAGAGAATATTCCTGAGTCTAAGACACTTCTGGAGGGTCAAACCCAAATATTAAGGAAAGGAGAGAACCAGGCGAAAAGAAACAAAAAAACCCCAAATCACCTTCCTCCATGTTTTTTTTCATTTTGATCTAAGATAAATACTGTGTTGCTTGCCTAAAAACAAGCCAATAAAATCAGTCCCTTGAGTCTGAACAAAGTAAAAAAAACAAACAAAACCAAAAACTTAAGCCAAGTTTTGTCTAAGCCTGCTAGTTGTGCAGGTTTACTGATACCTGCACTACAGAAACAGCAAGGACAGGTGCTCACCCTGTGGCAGAAGTCATTAAGACACAGACTTCAGAAGCAGCAAACTACAACTTCTGAATGGAAATTTTGAGAGCTCCTAAAAGAGAGTTCACAAATATGGCCTGCAATGGAAGGGTTAACTTCCACTTGTCAAAAAGTTTAGATACAGGACCAGTAAGTTTTAATTAAAGGTTTAAGCTTTCAAATTAACACAAATTACTTGAACAGAAACATTCACTTTAGAGGTCACTTCAGTCACCTGGGCTCAGAACAAAAAGAAGGTGGTCTGAAATCACACAGTAAACCCCAAGAAGCACAAAGACATTTCAAGAATAAGGTAGGCCACAGTAGCCTAAAATACCATGTCAGAAATGGGTAAGAAATCAAAGGATTCTGATTACACACAGAAACTCCCATGGTAGATGATACAAAATTTGTAAGAAAATACTTCACTCTTGCTCTGCTGCAATTCAAGTAGAATACAATACAACTAAGAACCACACAGAAAAAATCTTCAGAGTTTTAAATAAAAAGTGAATAGCTATTAAAGTGCAAAAAAATTACAATTTCATGCTTCAATGCATAATATACCTGATATGAAAGCAGTTTATGGTATTTGTTCTAAAATTGATTATTACAAATTGTCTTCAATGACTCTTACAAGTTTAGAGCCTGGAAACAGTAGACATGCAGCTAACAACACAACTCATCTATTCTAAATTATTTTCTTTTATGATGGTATTAAACACCAGCACAAGTTAAAAAAACCCTCCTACAGATAAAAAACACTTTTACTCCATTCTTATTCCTCCAATTCCAAATGATAGCTTACATTGGACATGGCATTCTGATTGTGTTTCCCTGATCTGAACACCCTGGCTGTGCTATAAAATCTCAACCACTTGTAAAGCAGCCTACTACACCAAGTCCCAGCTGCAAAATCCACAGACTGAACCATGTGCTAGCCCACATGGTCAGCCAAAGAAACCACCGACCAGTAATTCTGCTGTTGATCTGAGTGTAGCCAAACTGGCCCTTTAACAGGAGTGGGAATTTCCCACACACATAAGGAACTACGGCTCACATCCCCACGACCTCCCCTCCTCAGGAAATGGAGCCTTCACCTCCAGGCAGATCCCGAGGTTTTCTGTCAGCTTCCTGGAGTAAGTCAGTAAGAATATGTCAGTGTGCACAGGATGAATCTCAGCTCAAAAGCTAGGAAAAGCTGGTTTAGAAATGCAGGAAGGAAGAAGTTTCATTGTGGAAAGAGGAGAAGCTGACAAAGACAATACAAGAATGCAATGGAAACATGGAGGCAAATGGTGTACAGGTCAGTTCCTACTACTTGGATGCCTTTGTTAACTGAGAAAAAGTTAAAAATCACAATCAACTATTTAATTTAGTTTAAAAAGCATGCAAGGAAACACAAATTGCACCGTATACAAAACATAGGTATGGCACTACCTTTTTCCAAATAATTTGCTGACATGTAAAAATTACTATTTGCCTTCAAAATAAGCCCACAAACAATAGACACTAGGAGTAAACAAAAATACAAATCAAATTTTATGAGGTGTTTACACAAGCAAGTTAGAAAAACTAGCCTATTAATAGAGTGCACATTTACCCAGGACTGATACTACCTACTATATTAAGAACTTTAACTCTTTGTATTATTCAATACTTTGAAGTACAAATTATGCAGTTTAAGGGAGGTCTAAAGTGTATATCCTGCCCAATAAACATCTGTATCTTAGGTGCAATTACTAAGTTGGAGTATCTTAGCTGTGCAAGACAAATCAATGACTTAATTTTAGATTTTATACCAATTTGTATCTTCATTCTTACAAATGTTCATTTATAAGTGAGGTGGCAACAACAGTCCAACTCAGGTTCTAACCAGTCTGAAGCACACATATCCCACTGAAAGTTAATAAATGGATTTTAGTTCAAATGAGCTATTTCTTCACAAGTAGGTTTGGAATTGCAGTTCTTTTAATTTCTTTTCTAAAAAGAATTAAAAAAAGAAAAAATAGATTTTTTTTATGAATAGGAAACAAAACATACTGTAAAAATTAGCCAAAAAATTTAGTGATAATTTTTTTAATTCCCTCCTGCTGCTGTAATTAAATGAAATCTATTTCCATTCTGAATGTTTTCTCTTGCACTATGAAGCTGCTCAAGGTTTAAATGCATCTTCCTCACCGTAAAATAAGTGAAAATCGGGAGTCAATTTAACCTTTTAACGTATAATCAAGAAACTACAAGAGCTCTCTGGGGACTTAGCAGCAGCTCAATTACCAAAATCCTGCTTAGATGACTGATTCCTCCATATCACTTTATGATCTTTGCTGTAGAGGTTACATATTACAGTTCATCAGAACTTTCCCAAAAAGTAATGATTAATGATTCTCAAGTTGCTTCTCATCCTACTTCCTACAATAAAAATGCTTAATAAAAATAATTACAAGGTCTGTTTACAGTCACAAGCTACAACTAGATCAACAAGTCACTTCAGTAGCTATACATCTAAGGAAGCAGTAAGTCATGCACTGATAGACTTTAAAAGCAAAATGGTACAAGCTTGATACTGGGAAGTACACATCTTAAAATCTCTGATCACAGCAGTCATGAACTCACTTAACCAATAGTCAAGACTAGCCCAAACATGTAGCTACAGGGCTAGATACTGCTGCTTAACATATACTACTGACATATGTTGCCAGAAAACGAGAAAGTTGATAATCCATCATTTTAAATTTATTTTCAGGAAGATCTAGAACTGCTAAAGGACTGAGAACTCCCATGCCATTTAAAATAATGGGAAAAAAAGCATCTCTGAAAACGCTGCTCTGTCCATTGTATTGTTTTTACTACCATAACTGTACTTTGAAAACCGTTGATAGCTGTTAGAATCTTACATAATTCTAAAAACTACCAAAGAAATAGGCAGGTGGAAATAGAAGGGTGTTAGCCATCCAACGATCTTCTAAAAACAAATGCTAAAACCCAAAATCTAAGTTTTGAACAACTTCCATGAGGGGATCGCTTCCAGAAACATCCAGTGATCAGTTTTGAAACCAGACCAGTAGATATCCAAACCCATGCAAGATTTACAACGAGACCCGAACGCACTTTTCATGCAACACTGTGTATTCAGTCAGTGGCTACTATGCTTGCAGTCGATGGCAATCTCCTGTTTCTTTCACTTGGCCTAGCACGCATGAACCCTGGTTAGTGCCTACTTGCTTTTAGGAACACCATTTGAATTATGCAGCAAACCATTAAGGCAACAGACACAAAGCTACACCCAGTTCCTTTCCTGGGTAGGACGAGGAAAGTCTGTACCTTCAGCCGTATACACTTACCATCACTCTCTGCCCTGACTAGCAGGGACATGCCCTTGAGCCTCTCCACGTAGCAAGAGGACACATGCCCTGTGCCACGATCATCCCACTGGCGGTCCTCATTTAGCGTGTAAACCTTCACCCTCCGCCGGGTGTCCGTCATCCTGCCGCCTGCCACACCGCAGCCACCACTCTGGCTCGCAATCGCTGAGGAGCAGAAAGCTGGTCGGGGGCTAGGCCCCCCTCAGGGCAGGGGAGCTGAAAGAAGGGAGCAGCCCCACACGGGCA
>VYXF01004972.1:610-31226 GCA_013397295.1 Polioptila caerulea
TTTTTTTTAATCATAATAAACAGGAACAACTATACCCTGCAGTTCTGAATTCTCAGATCATCACCAAGTTCAAACAAAATGAACTGGACCTACCAGCTTTCACTGGAGGTATTCAATAATTCTAAACATCAGACCCAAGAACGGAGGAAAACAAAAACAGTAGATGCTTTTAAATGAAACTGTTTCTTCCAATTATTTCTTCACTGTCCCTATATTTTGAGACATTCCAGGAATAATTTCTTTATTTCCAAGAAGGTTGAGTTCTCAGGAATCTGCAATTCTATGGCATGTAGTATTTTTTCTCCATCTCTCTCTTCTATTTTTTTTTTTTTTTAGATATGCCTGTTTCACAATATTTTCTCTTTTCTTGTTTGTAAGGTACATTTCAATATTGCAATTAAATATTTGCTAGATGCTAACAAGATTATTTAATCTAGAAATGGATGAAAATGCATCTGAAAATAGAATATTAAATAGAATAATCTAAGTTTATGCACATATACATTTTTATTATTAAGTTTATATAAGATATATTTCTGAGTTTTTCAAAACTTCATTTTGCTATAAAGATGTGATGAACTTTTATCAACAAAATACTGAGCATTGAAGAACAGATTTTTTTTCTCAATTTTTCTTTTTTTTTTTTTTTAGGTGCCATAAAAAAGTTTAAATTTTTTTAGAATTCTTGTGAATTTAATGATTTTCTGATCCTTAGTGCTTCAATTCCATTAGCTTTAAATTTGCTTTGTAATAGCACTTCCATTAAGGTTTAAATCAGTTAGTTGTATAGATGTTTTCAGTTTTAGTTCTGAATATCTGAAACCAGAGGCTCAGGCTTATCTGGCTGAACTGATTTTGCCTGGGAGAGAGTTATTTTTCTTCATAGTCATTTTTATTTGCTCTGGAAACAGTGTTGACAGCACAGGGATGTTTTAGTGATGCTGAGCAGAGCTCACACAAAGTCAAGGTGTGTTTCTGGTTCCTCATCCACCCCATAAGTGAGGACCTGAGGGGGGCACAAGGAGCTGGAAGTTGGACCCAACTGATCACAGGGATATCCCATGTATGGTGCTGTCCAACACAGCAAAACAGTTTTATTCAGAACTTTGTACAATTTTGAGATTTGGGTATTTTAGATTGTATTCATGCAATGCAGACCGGTGATTTTGACTACAAAAGCAAGTTGGGATCACAAGTTGAACTGAATCACAATAATAATGATAATAGCACTGGGGGTTTTAATCTACAGAAAACTCCAGCTCTTGTTCCCATTTGCCTTACATGGTACCAGAAAGCATTACTGTCATGGTCAATTGTATTTCCAAGCAATCCGGATAGTGACATAATCCACATCGATGAAAAAACTATCCTTCAAACTAGCATAGCCAAAGCACTGAAAACCACCCACGGGATCTTCCCTCTCTCTTCCTACCTACCTCAGTTTAACAGACATAGGTGGTTCAATCTCTGCATCTTACCTGATCAAGCAGTGTCTTCCTTCATTCCCAAATATCTTTTTTCTTCGGAATAATGCAAATGTATACCTAATTAGGAAAATGTTTTCCTCCACCTCCTCCAGTCTCTAGTCTCTTGTCATCTGGCATGTCTCAAAGCAACTGGGAAAGAAAATGAGACAGTCCAAACCACACCATTATAATTCAACAGACTGGTGTATCAGAAGCGGCTGGCTGATTCTGGACACAGACAAAAGAGATGTACTGCTGTCAGAAAGAGGGAGGAAAGGGAAAACCCATGCAATTTCCTCGCATTCCTCAGTCAAATTCAATGGAAAATAAGTAACAGATATCGAAGGGAGACTTGATATAAAAATAAATAAATAAACACTATAAGACAGAGACAGAGAAAGGGAGAGAGAAAATACGAAGGAAAAACTTTATTTTGCCACTGGAAAAACTCATCCAGACAGATAATTCTAGAGATATCATATGTATGTCCAAACCTTAAATGACCAAATATACTTACAGGTTCCACCGTGGACAGCACGTGCTCTCACACCCGGTCTATTCAACTAAATACTAAAAATAAATACTAATATTTAAGTCAGAGAAAAAAAGAAACAAATTTATATACTGCAGTGTATAGAGGATTGTGTGTAAAAGAAGCATTGTTCTACCAAATGTCTGCAAAGGATGATGGATGAGTGCCTGAAAACCACAATCTAGCTACAGCATGGTACCCTCCATGGCCTCACAACACCTCCAGCAACTAGATAAAGATTAAGACTACTCAGTGATACAGACAGACTGCTGTGATACAACCCACTGACATCTCTGAATGCATCATTTCTTACTGCTGTAAGACCACAGGCCATATGGTAACAGATCACAGTTTTGATTTTCAAGCTGGAAACTCTTAACTCCCAAAGAAATTAATTGTTTCTCATGAAAAAAAGTCTGGCAGAATAAACCTCCAGCTATTTAACACAGTTAACCACTAATACACAGTTACTCAATGTCATTTTTGTTCTCTCTCTGAACTTTCACTCCAGAAACCTGCCACAAAAAGGAAAGGAGATGTATCACAATATTTCCATGGTAACCATCACAGCCAAGCAGGATGAGGTTTGTACTTGGAAGCAAAGGCACAGGCTTTGGCTTGGTGTGCCTCAGTGAAGCTCGTCAGACTTAGCAAAGTGATTGATTTCACAAGCTGCTCAGGTTAAAATAATAATGACCAGCCAACAATAATAACAACAACAAGCTAGAAAGAAGGAATTTCTTTTTATAATGCTAAATGTTCTGGAGAAAGACAGTAAGATGACAGCTTGGAAGTGGAGACAACATGCCTTTTGGATCCTTACAAGAAGTGGCTTCAGTCCTGGTGGCTTTGAAGGGGAGGATTAAAAATCATTATTTAGGCAATAGGTTATGGTAATATTTCTCTTTCATCTTTTCTCTCTGTGTCATTCTTTTAGTTCTCCATGCTACAATGACGTTTTGGCAGAGTTCACATTCATTTATGAAATCCTCTATTTCTTTACTTTATTAAAAATGATTTGCAATGTAAAGTAGAAATTTGTTCATCTGCCTTCTCAAATAGAGTTCATATGCAAATTTCCTATTCATGTCTTCTTTATTCAGTATTGAATCAGCAGTGTTTTTTCAGCATTAGAGGATCTTCTTTCTCTCTTGTTAAGGCAACTGGCTGTAATCCTTACTTCCTTTGAAATGTATATTATTTTTATAATTCATTCTTTCCTGCTATGGGAAAGAATAATACTGCATAATACTTTATAGACAAAATACAAATGGCCAACTTCATCCACAGAAATAATAGGAAGTGCAAATAAAGGCTTATATCTAGAGAAGACAGGGAAAGTGGATCTTGTTTTATCTCTATTTGTTCTCAGAAATCCAATAAAAACAGTTTCTTTTTCTGAGAAGATTATAGGAATTTATTTAGTTGATACTAGAGATGTACAGAGACAAACATGTACCTGTATATCCAGAGCTCTTAAAAGGTTCTTACAAAGCTTTTCCTAGGTTCTGTTAGAATTAACAATTTTAAGTATAGGGAATTATCTCAAATCCCACAAAATTTATGCTAAGTGTTGGAGACACTTTAAATTACTGCGATCTGGACTTGGAGTTGTCTAGTTTATAAAATAGTCAGAATACAAGGTGAAAGGAAAGTACACCAAAAACTGCTTGACTGATCATGAGGGTGATAAGAGTGGCCAGTGATACATCATCTTAAAGGTTAAAGTGAGAGCTTGGCTTCTCTGTCATTTTGGTTCCTCCATGTACCTTCCCCTGCTCTTAACTTTAGCTGCACAAAGCCTGTCAACAGATGCTACTGCAGCAGAGGAAAAGCATTAACTTTCTCTGGTTTTTACTGGAGTAAATCCAGACATAAGAACCTTCCTAACAGACCGTTTTTGGGGAAACAAGGAGGACATAGTGCAAAGACACCATCTGCTCATTTCTTGGAAGGCTCTGGATGTATTTGACTTAGATTCTCAAACATAGTGGTTTACACTTACCTTTCTTCCCAGAATTTCTTGACTGTAGAGTCACTGGGAACATGACAGTCCTACCCTTTCTTGACAAGTTTTTGAAACAACAATGAATGGCTCACAAATTAAAGATAATCTACCTTTTATTTCTCTATAAAAACCATGCAGTATATGGCTTCAGGAGCCTAGCTATCATCATAATAAAACACTCCTGTACTTACAATCTGGGGTTTCTTTATGGTCTGCTTTTGATGGAATTTTTTGAGTTTTGTTGTTTTTTTAAGTTCTTATGATTAATAGATAAACACCCAGCCTGTACAGAGGCATTTTTATAATCAGAAGTTCAGGAATTTAAGGAGAACCTACAGCTCTTTCTACCGGTTAAACAAAGCCACTGCTGAAACAAATTTTGTCCTTTGGGGTTGGCATTGTCAGCATTTATCCCAACAGTACAGAAGCAGACATGCTGAACACTGCTATAAATCCTCTTCATATCTTAAAACTATCTACTGAGCAAGGACTCCCACTTAGTTGACAGAGTTGACATTTCCTGTGGAAAAAACTGCAGGCAAGCAGGAGAGACAGATTCATTATTTAGAGCAGTGGCTCCTACAAATACTCTTCTTTGTCTAAAAAAGGTAAGCTTTTTCTCACTAACAATTTCCTTCTGGATTGTGGTAGCTGTTAAAGAGTGTAGAGATTTCCAATTAGACTCTTTAACTGACAATTCCTTTTTCATGTCAATAGGATTTAAACATTCAAATCCCCCAACTCTCTTTAAACAGACTGCTGTGGTTGTGAGAGTAATAGAAGTTCTGCAAAAATATTTTTTTTTTTTTCTGCTACAGAAATGACAGTTGCAGTTGCTTTAAATAAATTACCACCCACAAGCTTTTAATTGTTTTGTTGTTGATGTTTCTGTAATTCAGTGTTGTTCAAATATATCTGTCTACTACAGAGTTGTTTATCCAGGCCAGGATAATGATTTCAGGCTCCAAGCACATTGTTTGCATCAATTGTAGCACCCCTGTGTACCTTTTAGAGGATACAAACCCACTTTCCTCTCTATAATGAGAACAAATGGACAACTCAAGTTCAGAATTGCTTTGTTCTCTCTAAGTTTTGAATCCCCACTAAAGTAGAAATGAAGCCTTTTCTTTAAAAAAGCCCTAAAGTCTTTTGTCTAAAACAAATAAGAAAGAAAAAGAAAGGAAGAGCTACAGATGAAGTAAATTGCAATTTAGATGCAGGTCTTGCAAAAAGATAACTCATTTTTCACTAAAATGGATCAAACACCTATTTTAAGCTCTAGGTCATTTAAGCTTTATTAAAAATAGAGTACTCATCCATAAAATAAACTGCAACCCAACCTAGGCCTGTCACACACACCCACTATAAAAGTTTTTCTCTTTCTCTCATCTTTCCTGATTTTCAAATGCCTGTTAGTACCTGTAGCATTTCAATGTATCTGGAGGATCAAAAATAAATCTAGGACGAGGATAAATAAAAGCAAGGACTAGAGCACATCCCAAAGGCATGGCTGCACTTCTAGATGAGTAACTTCCAAGTTCCAACTATTCCCACCTTGCACAGGAGAAGAGTCTTTATGAAATAATTCCCGAGGCTTTACAGTAAGCTCCTATTTGAAACAGCCATGATGCTTCCTTCTAAAATACAGAGAAAAAGAGACTACTACATACAGCACTTAGACTAGAAAGAAAAAAAATCAGTGAAATTTTAACACTAAGAACTAACATAAAATTACAAACTGAAGATTGAACTTCTAACCTAAATAATTTAGAGATGAATTGATCTCTACTCCTTTCTCCTCTTGCCTTTTTGAAGCAAAAATGAAGCTAACCATGTATGTCCTTTCCTCAGCTGGAGCAGTCTGCATCTCTACTATGTTATCAAAGGTATTTTACTATTCATAACGTCAAGGTAAAAGAAACAATTATACTAGGGTACTTCTGGCAGAAACAGCAGCTAAAGCCCATGACTGTTGAATTTATGATTCTCTCTCCAACGTTTCCCTAAACAGTTGCAGAAACTGAAGCATACTGTAAGATCTCTGTGGATTTCTGTATTTGTGGAATTGCCCAAACATTTAAATTTTCTTCCATAAACAACTTATTCACTGAAACCCAGACTCCTGAGAACCATAAACATTTCTTTATCAAATATTTTTTTCATTATAAAATGTCATTTGTTTAGAAAAGTGCCAAAAATTAAATTAAATTAAATTAAATTAAATTAAATTAAATTAAATTAAACTTTTACTTTTAATTAAATTCCAAAATTATTGTTATACNTAAATTAAATTAAATTAAATTAAATTAAACTTTTACTTTTAATTAAATTCCAAAATTATTGTTATACGTATCACAGAATCATTGAGGTCTGATGGGAACTCAGAATCCTAACACTTTGCTGACCAAAATGGGAAATCTTATAGCAGCAATATGGGCAATTTTCAGTATAGTGTTCATTGCTATTGTCCCATAAAATAAGTTATGTTCTGCAGAACTCTAAACAGCCTAAAACCAAATCCTGGAGTTACTGCGCTGAATCTGCAAGGCAGAGCATCTGTTTCACTGAAACAGAACAACGGAGACATCCAATGGACCCTCATGTTTATTACAGCTGATTATTTCTTCTTCTTACCATTACTGATGCCAATTCCACACTATATTCACTGCATCTCCTGCTCACAACCATGTGCTATGTCTTCAGTAGCCACACACCCTAGCTGAGCTGCTCTGCACAGCAGAAATGATTGGAGTACCTGACATGCTGCTGCCACATTTTCTCTTTTGGAGTTTTCACATTTCATTGAATACTGTAAGGTCCATCCATACAAAGAAAAGAAAAAAAAAAAAAAAAAAAAAGTTCCTTTTTCCAATTTACAAATTTACAGTCTAATATATATTGCTTTGGACGTGATTCAACATTAGGATTTGGCTGCATCATGGCTTGCTAGTTCTTTCCCTCCTCTAAGCGCTATTTACTACTGTCTCTTTCCAAACTGCTACAGTTTTGATATAGAACAATCCTTTTCTTCAATTAATATGTTTTCTGCAGAAATATACAGGTCAAATGTTTTCTCTATATACTGAAACCTCATACATATACTTTCTCTATGTGAATCCTTAACCACAATCAAAAGAGATGGCAAAAGCACAGGGCCAGGATGTCTGCAACCTCACCGTGCAAAAGAGGGCTCTCTGTGCTTTTTCCCATGCCAAATTGTTGTTACCCTCTGTTCCAAGTCCAGAAGGGTTATGGACTCAATAGATCCACAAGATCAGCAATCTGATTGTGTTAGTGTTTTCTTTCCACCTTACAATTAGCATTGCTTCTACAAATATTTCCCAGGCAAATAATGGACTATAAGTATGGCATAAATGCAGAGCCATAGAGGTAAGGAATACTGCTTTTTCATTTGTAAATTCCTTCAGAGAAGCACAAAAAGAAGAGCAAAAGAAAGAGCTCCACATCCTTGCTCAAGTAATAATCTCAATAATTTCATTAAATATAAAAACAGATGAAAATTTGGATGTGGGATTGTTGTTGTATATATTAACTCTAACTAGATAATTTGCTCTGAAGGGGTTCTCTAGCTGATATGGGAACCTCCCTTGTTGAAGCATATATAAAGATTGTAGAATTTGATCTCCTGTAAAATCTTTGCTTTGTATTGGGTTTCTTAAATAATTATCTTTGGATTAATGTACTGGTGACTTAATATTGTGCAGATGTACCTAAATGAGACAGCTACAGCGGAAGGAAACAGCTTGTATACAAAGCAAAGGCAGAGCTAAAGTGTTAGTGCTCAAGGTACTTGTGTGTTTCAACATACACGTGATCTCTGCTCTTGTGATGCTGCATTTTGACTTGTTAGGCTGCACTTACATTAACCTCAGATAAAATAAACATTGATTACAATAAATAAAGGCATTTTTTGTGTTTATGACCCCAAAGAATTGTTCCATTTTTTGCAAATACAATTGCTCGCTTTCTGCTCAATGAAAACTCAGGCAATATTTCATAGCAACTGAAGGGAAAATATCCACCTTTGTGAATCTGAGTGGAGAACTGATGCCAAGATGTGGCTTTTAAACTTGTTTCTTCATCATTCTTTTACACTGAGTAGGTGTCAGAAGACAAATTTTTCTCATAATTTTTCAAAGATATATACACTGATTCAAAGAACTTCTAAAAATATACAAGTAGAGCATGCACAAATCCAAAGGGCATAAATATAGGAAAAATACTGAAGTGCCAGAAGGGGAAATGTGTTTTCAGTAGGTTGCATCTCCAAGAGAATAACCATGCTTTCCTACTCCTAATTAATGGTTCTGTCAAAGATTGCGCAGGCTGCTGGTCATAGACAGCAAAAAACTAAAAGGAGTGGCATCTAATATTCTTCTGCAATAGGGTCAGTGTGTTTGTTAAGCATTATTAGATCTTTTTACAGTGTTGACATAATGATTGCAGAAAAGGAGGTCTATACTGCCATATAAAACCCTCTACCGCATAGGGAAGCCCTATGGCTAAACTGGAGCCTTTGCTTATGTGCAAATGTGTAATTTTCACTACTGATGATCTTACTTGCATCTTGAGTTTATCTGTGCTATAAAAGGAGGAACAGAGAAACAGCACCTAGAAAGGTAGTCATTTATTTTATTTTTCTGAGTGGATATAATTGAGAATTACCTTTTAGGACTCATCCCTTCATTCAGGGTAGCATTCACTGGTGTAACATATCTAAAATTAACATAAGGAACAGATTGGTGAGGTGGGAGCAGTCTGAAAATGCCTCTCTTGGTTGCACTCTATTCAATACCCACTAAAACCTGTCTGTCCTGTCCTATTCTTTGCCCTCTACCTTGCTCTTTTACAGATGCTTCATATCTTTAACTCTGGTCAACAATTCTAGCTTGAATTTATCCCTTTTTCTTTAACTCACAACTGAGTTTTGAGTCAGCTTTATTCCTTACTCTTGTGCTTTCCTGAGGTCAGTTTCCCGACCTCGGGAAAGGAAGTTCAGGGAATTTCAGAGAAGGGAAGTTCAGGAAAGTTCAGGGAAGATCAGGGAAGTTCAGGGAAGTTCAAGGAACTTCAGGGAAAAGGGAAAAAAGATTAAAAAAAAGGAACCTGTCTACCCAGCAGAAATAAATACAGGTTTCTCTAGAAGCCACGGGCACAAACTCAGTTTACTCTAGAAGCCACAGGTATGAACTGAGGCAGAAAATTAAGATCAAGAGTAGAGGTGAAGGGAATTTGGCTGCAGCACACACTATTCCCCAAAATATGTTTTCTTGGCAAACATTTAATTTTGTTTGCTCTTGGCTTATTAGTGTTTAACATAGTCATCCATCTATAATCCTAGAAGAAACATAAAGTATTGTTAAAGGCTTTCTTTTTTTGCCTTAAAGTGGCTACAAAACAAAAAGGTTTTTTTGTATTAAAGATATTTATCACATATCACCAACAGTATTTGAAATATATTTGCATAAATATTAAATCTATTTATCTTAAGTGATCCTCTCTGCACGCAAATATTTTTAATTTTAAATACAAATGGATTTTTTCATAGTGACATAAACATATCCAGAGTGCAACTCCTGCATTTATTTATTCTATTAATAGGTAACCATTTACCATACTTACCCTTGCAGCATGAATATTGATAAGAAAATGTTACACTATTTCTGCCACTTGCTTCTTTCCCAGCAAATCGGCCTGAACTCTATCTCCTCTGAACTTTCCATTGTGAGTTGTTTTAAATAATCATGAACGAGGTACACGGCAGACAGATAAACTAGTTCTTCACTTCCAAGAGCTGTGTGCAAGCAGGTCCTGGTAAACGCCTTTCTTTCTATTGAAAAAAGAACAGAGAGAATGAACCAGACATATTTTTTTCCCCTTACTTTAAATTATTTACCTTTTACAAAATGGGGCATGAGAGAGAAGAGGTTATTTTCCACCACTGAAAGATCATGGTCGTCCAACAGTGTCACAAACACCACCACTCTGAAGAGCTGAAGGAGACAGGGGAAGGGTGGGCTTCCAGGTGCTTAACTAACCCTATCTCCACTGGACTCAGAGATCTGAACATCTAATTGCCAGTGTTAAACCCTCAAGAGCCTCCACAATGACCTCTTGTAACTGGATAAGCAAAGCCTGGAATTAAAAAAGTATGATATTTTAAACAATGGGTAATCAACTTCATGAACAACAGCACCCATAAATAAATGTTTACGTGGGAAAAGGATCTAGAAAATGTGGAACAATTTTAAAGACTATTCCTACCCAGGGAAATATCTTATTATGCAACATCATCAGAAGAATCCTTTCAGGTTCTGCTTTTGCAAAGGTACACAGGGATGGTATTCTACATGGGAACACCACAAAATTAGAATTCCTCACTCACACCAGTATATCAGGGGTTCCAGTAATGCTTATTAAAGAATTAATGTTAGGATGCAGTCTTCCAGATGAAAGTCACAGCTGAGAAAGAAATGGGGGAGAAGAAAGAAAAATTATGCCTACTGAATCATGGTCATCAAGGGTTAAATCAACACCTTTCAAAATGGTCAGACTACTTTATTGTCTAGTTTGTCCTAACAAGATGAACTTTCATCAACTTGAATAGGGGCTTGATCATTCTATGGAATGAACCAAATTATTGGTATATTGCTCCAAGAAACGTTTAGGCAACAGGCAAAAAATAAATACAATTGTGAACATTGGTTAAAGCAGAATAATTTACAGAAGGCTTAATAACTGTAATTCTTTACTGGTTAGAGAGCCAGTGTTGCTAGCAGAGTGAAAGCTGAGGAGAAATACTGTGTCACAAAGCAAGTTTGCTGCAAACTCTACTTTCTCTCAAATACTTCAGTATCTTTTACATAAGCTCAAATATAAATATATCATATAAAAATATTTTAAAGGAAATTATTTACTGTTTGAAAGAAAAGCAATAATCTATAATTTTGGAAAGGTGACACTCTCATGCTGCTCTCACCGAAGAAAAGCTTGTGTTTTGAAAATAAGCTTCATAAAAGTCAACATAATATCCTCCTATTTCTGCTGCCTGAAATAGTGCATTTTTGTTGGACCATGTAACTATACATGGAAGTTAAAAAACATGCTTCAAAAGAAACTGTCTTTGCAGCTTCAGTACAGTACAAGAAACTAGAATTGAGCATCAGCATAGCCTGAAGCAAGCTTTGCAACTTAATTCAGAGTCTAAATAAATACTGAAAAACAAACTGCTCCATAAACTATTCAGACAATTTTAATTCCATAAATTTAGAGTTCCCACAGCCTTGGAGCAGAAGAGGAACAATTTCACAAAGACCCACAGTAACAGACTTCTCCATCTCACCACTGAGATCAAACCCTCTGAAAATTTACATGTGAGAACAGAATTGGAGCTAATGTCAAACACATTAACTGCAGTGATCATTGAGTGCTCATAAAAATTCCTTCTCTGTAATGAAATTACACACTATTTTTGTTCAAGAAGCTAGGAATACCTGGCACAACTGCATTTAACTATCACAAGGTTGTATCAAGGGGACATGTGTTGTTTATTAGAAATGCATTTTATTTGCAGTGTATAATACTCTGAATTCACCAAAAAATGATGAAATCTTCTGGTGATGAAATCTTGGAGTTCCATATAAAATTTCCCTTTGCAATATAAAAATTATAGATCTGTCATAACTGAAAAATTAAAGCTATTTCACTGAATTACTTATTTATGTGAAAAAATAATCTCCTGGGCTTACCCTTTGACAGAGAAGGACCTGATTAGGTGTTGAAAAAAATGAAAAATAGGTTATTTGTGGTCACTTTACACAGGAAAATAAAAATGCAGAGTGAGATTGTGATAACTATGTATAATGTCTGCATGCCTATGTGATTCACTGAAGAATACTTCCCAATTCTATTAGCAATAGAACAGATTTGCATTACCGTAATTTTCTACTTATGTATCCAAGGATTCAACTATGGCATTTTGCAATGCAATAAAGAGAATCAATTCAACTGAGGGAAATTAAAAGTTTCAGCAACTAGAATGTAGGAACTGTATAAATGTGAGTTGGTCTTACAGACCTTGACACGTCCCCTTTGGATTTCTTCAAAGACCATTCCCGGGAGAGATGACTGCTGGCAAGCTCTTCCACAGAAACACGCAAATGGTGTTCACTGAAAACGCACAACTGGAACTAGTTGAACTTGGCATGCAATGACATTTCACAGCAGAAATTACAAATGGAAGTCCCTCTGGCAAGATTCAGAGCAGTTCTGTTAGTGCCCTAGTAGGAGTTTAACACTCAGTGTGCTGTCCTGAGACCTCTACACCGTCATGCACAGAATTTGCTGTAACTAGAGGCACAGTAGGCTGTAGTATGACATCTTGGGTGCTATATAGGGGAACACACACTTCCAGCAGCAGTACCTCAGGTAAAGAGATGGAGGCCTGTTTGGACAACTTGGTCACTCACCAGCATTGCATGCCAGAGGAACACACCTGCTAGATCAAGGAAATTTGAGAGTAGCTCCTACACAATGTTTTTCATTTGTATTTCTATGTAATGGTGGACAAACATCACCAAATAATTTATCATAATTGATCATAATCACCATTTCCTTATTTATGAGAACTCATTGCCTCTTTTTAGGATGGGTGGTTGAAGCACCAGATACTCATGCTTCAGAGAATGTACTCACCTGGAAAAGAGAAGAAAGACATCTTATAAAAATGTCCTCAATACCATTTATTTAGACCTGTCTGCTGGATATGAAGAAACCTAATATGTCCTCCAGCTTTATCAAATTCACAGCCATTTCTGTATGCCACATTTCAGAGTCCTCCAGTAATATAACAACAAAATACTTAACAAAGGTATGTGTAAGTTGTCCTACCTCTGGAAAATCCAATCCACATCTGATTTCAAATCTGGTTCTTAGGATCCTTCCAGGACCAACTTCTGAGCCTACAGGTACCTACAAACACACCACTGCACATCCTTGTGAGTGTATTGTTCTTCATGATGATGGTTTCTGTGGTGGGGATGGGAAGGGTATGTCACCAAAGAAGGAATGGCCAGAAGCATTTATACTTGCAGCATAAATTCCTGTGTGACAAATATAACTTCTCCCTAGTTATAAACATAATTTCCCCTAAATCAACTGATGAATGTAGATAAGCATCTGTACCTTACCGCAAGTCTGGCCACAAATCTATTTTTTTTTTTCAGTTTTTATTTAATGTAAAGGACCAGATTGTTCAGTTTGATCCCAACACCCCTTGGGCTGGTACAAGCAGTGAAGTAATAACCTTCTGTCAGTGGCTGTCAAAAGGCAGGGAAGGCAGAACTGGAATCTGCTCCAAGCTGCGTTTGTGGTGCGTCCACAGCACACTTGTCGGTGTTACTGACACCGAAATGTCTCAGAGAGCTGATGATGGCCATCTGGAGCTCCAGTTACAGCATCATGTAAGGGAGCTGAGTGCACAGCGGCAGCACGCAGGGCTGATGCCGCACCCAGCATTTGGGCTTGCAGCCCTCGTTTGCCTGAGGGCTCAGACACCCATTTAAATACATCTGTGTGAACACAGAGTGTACAGCAACACAGTGTGGCAGTGTGGCACCCTCCTTCCTTGTTGCAGTGCATATTTTGTGCTTAATTAAGTAATTTATACTTTTCTAATGGTTTGTTCCAGCCCCCTCCATGTTCTCAAATTGGTTCGGTCTCTTGTATCCCCTGTTCCATTTTCGGTTCTGTCAATCCCCCAGTTACCGTCCCCTTGCATCCCATGTATGGTCATTCCCCTCCCTTGTTCCAGATCCTTCCCTGTCAATCCTTCCCCAAAGCCAATCCTTTGGCCAATTTGGCCAATCCACGCTCCCTGCATGCAGGGATCACACGCCCTGCATGCTCCCCTGTGTTTCCCCATTGGCTGCTGCTTTGTATCCTTTCCCCTGTTATACTATAAAAACCCCTCTCCTGGGCGCTCCTTTGGAGGGTTGACTGTATGTGTCCTTTTCGTTCCGTCTCACTTTGTTCCACATCCTGACTACTGGAATTATCATACCTGCGCCTTCCTCCCTCGTCCCTTACCGCGCACCCTCGGCGTTCCTGCGTTCCAACCCCGCCAAGGCCCGGCGTTTCCCCCATGCTGCTCAGCCTTAGCCACCCGGGATTGAACCAGCTTTTCCTGGGGTGGCCCGCTCGTGTCGCGCCACGGCCGAGGGGCTAGTCAGGGGGAAAGGAAAAGGATTTTTCAGACCGCGGTGCATCACTTCCTCTGCTGCCCTTGGCTTGTGCTGTAGTCATCAGTGGGGGCTGGGATAGCTGCATCCCACTTGCTTCGGAGGACGGGTGGAAATACAGCAGTCAAGGGTCGTCTGGAATTTTGTCCCAGACATCCTGCAGCTGTGCAAATATGACTGTAAATCAGTCATCTGAACCCTTAAATAGTGGACACACCCCAGGGTCCACTGACCTCTCCCGTATGCAAAGGGCTGCATGCCAGGGTCTCCCCTTGAGAGGGGATGCCTCTCAGGGCTGCTCCTTGAGGTCAGGTGACTCTTTGCAGCAGCACATTCTCAGGAAGTGACTGCGAACTAAATTTGAAGTCTCAGGTAAGCAATACCAAGGAATGACTGTGCACATACAATCCTTTAGATGTGAACTGTTGACCAAATCTAACACTAAGTCTGGACACTGTCTCACCTAAACTTCTCTCCGAGGAGACACTTAAGACTTAAGAGAGGGTCTTGTCTAAATGTCATGATCCAATGGAAGAAACTCCCTGACAGACCTTGTCCTCTATGCATTAAATAGTCAAGCATACCTGGCTATCTTATTAATCCACTGTCATTGAATAGTGTAAACTCTGTTTCATATAAAAAGTATATTGTTGCTCCTCTCTTGTAAATAAAGTATACCATTCCATCCATGGTACATAGAGAATAACAACTCAAGTACAACATCACATCACTTTTCATGCAGGTAGGTAAAAGCTGTAAATCATACAGGCACCTATAGCAATTTTTTGCATGGTTGAATCTTGAATATGGGGAAAAACCACTTACTAAGTAAAAGGATTTTATACAGAGGTACTTATGCTTCTTCAGCAGCAATGTGGCACAAGTGGATTTACAATAGATGCGTGCCATATTTATATTATTTGTAATACTAGTAATCATTATACTCTGAAAACCAGAAAGCAGCAAACATAAAGCGGTTCAGGATTCCAGAATGAAAAAGGTATGCAGACCAATGCAGCAGCATTTCAAAGATATCTATAGCCTCTGTGCTATGTGACATATGGTCAGTTTTGCCACTCTCCTGAAATCTATACAGAAAATTGTTCCTGCTCCTAATCCTTAAAGAAGTGTTCACTCTGAGGTTCTTTGTGCAAGATTATTTAGTGGTGTTTCTGTGGGACACAGAGAAGACCATACAAAGTACACAGGCAGCATTATGTTGAACATTCTGTGTTCAACATACCCAGCGGCAGTGAACACAGTAGCAGTAGCCAGGGAATCTAAGCCACTTTGTCCTCTCTTTAGCCTTATGTTTGTGTCAGAGTCTCAAACTCATGCCCCATGAATGATCTTGGGATTGCAACTGCTGTGCAAAAATGGGTCACAGCTGTAGGGGCCCTTTAACAGAATACAGCTTCTAATGCGCTGCATTAAATTTCTTGTTCTTCAGATAAATGCATGCTCTTGACTGTGAGTCTAAAACAGTGATGAAGACCATGAGCTGAAATGAACCTTACTGAGCATTATAAAGGGTTTATTAGGGAGAGAATGGGATGCAGTCGTGCATGGCAACCTAAAGTCTTTCAAAATAAAGATCTTTAATTAGGTGTAAAAGCCAGAGACTACAGCCTACTTGATTTGCTCAAATCTTAGTAAAAGAAAATGCTAATCTTCAATTTAATCAAAGAATAATCATCATAAAACGAAACAATCACCAATAGGGTAAAAAGCAGGTCACAATACAAAAGGCTGACTGTGGGGCAGAGAAAAGCTTAGGAAATTTTAAACAGGCAATAAAGTTAGATTCTGCTTTTCATAAATCAAGAGTATCAACAAAGACCTACTGGAAACAATACATCTGTTTATTAAGCTATCAGTGAGAACATGTTCATAGCTAATCTCAAAAAAGAAATATTGTACATTTTTAAGTTACAGCATAACATAACATGATAGAAACACTTCAAGCCTATAAACAGGGAAACAGCAGCTCTTTAGAGCAGGCAAGTGATGTCTGCAACAAATACTGAAAACATAGATACGGTTTTCTCCATTTGCTTCCCTTACAGAAGGTAAAATACATATGTATACCATGTACATTAGATACATATATATAAAATAAATTCAGGTTAAGAATTGGAGAGGTAATGCTCTCTTAAGGATTTTTTTTTTTTTTGTTCTGTCATTCAGTGAGACTGGAGTTAAGTTTTTTCAAACAGTACTTAGCTTATGAGCAGCAGTGTTACTGATTCTGAAGTACAACTGGTTCTACCTGTAGGAAAGGCCTCTGCACCTGCAGCCTGCCTATGGGTTCTTGTGCTGTATACAGCCTAATTTACATGAGAAAACTGAAATGGTGAAACTATTCATATGTTCCTCCTATAAGGGACTCAAAGACAAAGGAGTGTGTGAGTTAGAAGTGCTCAGATCAGGACCAGTATCTTCAAGCCATTGTTTTATAAAGAAAAGGGTTTAAATCAAACTTGAAATCTCATGTGTCTTTTTCTGCCTCTCACAATTATTTCTCTTATGGCAGCAAACCCCTGCCCTGCAGTCAGCATGGCATTTTACCAACACTGTACAAAAAGTGAATAAAATGACCTCAGTGAAACAGGGGCCAAGAAGTGAATGCAGGCTTCTGGAAGAGTACAAAAAAATGAGGCACACACCTATGTCCTATGGTGGAAAATCATGGGTTGATCAGAAAGCAGAGAGCAGCATGATAAAACAGCAGTACAGCAT
Source organism: Polioptila caerulea (assembly GCA_013397295.1). NCBI lineage: Eukaryota > Metazoa > Chordata > Aves > Passeriformes > Certhiidae > Polioptila > Polioptila caerulea. The sequence continues at coordinate 17,615 of VYXF01004972.1, forward strand.
CCTGGGCTTGTGTGTCTGAGTGCAGGGTGCCACAGGGGCAGGAGGTGCAGCAGGCACTGCTACAGCTGCCATGGTAGGAAGAGCAACCAAGGGGAGAGCAACCCACAGAGGGGAACACACCCCACAGTGCCAGCCAGCCCATGCAGAGCTTGGCAATCCTGCTGTGGCACACAGCTCACAGATCCCAGAAAAAACTTCTCCTCCATAAAGAGAGGGAAATTAAACAAAACACATCTGCACTTCAGAATATCAGGTTTAAGCACCCTCTGTGTGAATAGAAATCTTCAGGAAAAGCTTTTGAGTATTTTTCTTTTATTAGAAAACGATACCAGAGAAATTTTTGTAATCTGAAAAGAGCATGTCTCTGATAAGCATACCAGCCAGCTGTTGTTCAGCTGTTAACAGCCAGGGATATCTTCCTCACTGTCTTGACTGCTCACTCCTTGTGTGAAGAAACTCTGGCAAGTTTTAAATGCTCTACAGTGAATGAACAAGGTGACTATCTATATTTTTTTTGGTAACAGAGTTATGGGAGATAAAAGGAAAAATAGGTAGCAAATATTTCTGAAATATTACATATACAGCTTGGGCATCCAACAGTGCCCAAGTGACTGTAACCTATAAAAGTTTTCCAATAAATAGAAAATGAAGATTCATCTCAACTCAGGAAGAGGAAGCAAACTGCAGATTTTTACTGTTGGCTTTTCTTGTGTGTTAGCTATTTCAAGCTATTTATCCTTGGCTGTGTGACCTCAGATCTCACGCTTCACAGTTCCCAATTGCAGGAACACATTTTTCTGTTCAGACTTTCGTATTTTTTTTTATGTAGGTTTCATTCTTTTTTTCATCTCATAGTGTCTTCCAGCCATGGAACATACATCTTTTAGAGTGAAGAACTCTGTTTCTATTCTAGGTTGGAGTTCAAATCCTACTGCCACAGGATGATGTTTCCTTCTGCACTGACCCACTGCTGCTTTCATTGTGGGTCTGTTCCCATCCTATATCAAAATTAACACAGCATTCAGTCAGTGCAAATGGAGATATCATCCCATTCTGTTATATTGAAGTGAAAAAAAAAAAATGCACAGTATTAAGATAACAGAGGAAGAGAAACACTTTTTTACTGCTTTCTGTCTGAAGACTTATAGTCCACTACAAAAACAGCACAACTTTCTTAGGGATCTATCAATACTAATACACTGTAGAAATATACACATACTCAGTTCATCTTGACACTGAAGTTACTTGAGAATCTTTCTATTGACAGCTGTAGAGATGGTTAAGAAAAGAGAGTTCTTCTGCACAGAGCCTCATGTGCAAATTTCTTCAGTGCAATGCCCCCAAAAAATGCAGTGCATGATAGGGGCACAGATTCTCACCATCATTTTTCCATACAGCACTCCAACAAGTTGCAGGGCCTGCAGTAGACCTCCCATGCAGCAGGTGAAGGTATTTTTTTATAAGATAAACCTTAGTTAGTGGGCAAAATAGCCCACTAACATTCTTTGTGCAAAACATGCAAGAAATGCTTTTATATGAGCACTTAATACATTCCTAATAGACCCGGGAATTACCCCTACACAAAGAGCAAAGCATGTAAACAAGAACACACCAAGCTGGGTTCATGAGGCATTATCTTCAGCAGCTGCCTACATGTTGGACAGTGTTTACTCAAGTGGCCCAATAACTGCGTGATAAAAAGTGAACTTTTTATCTTTACAACACAATGCCTCCTGAAGATTAGATTTCCCCATCATTTACTTCAATATAGGAGAAGGTTATTCCCTTCTTTTCCATTAGGAGATCTCTAAGTTTTGATAATGTGTTATTTCATTAATGAGACAAACAGAATAATATCTACAAGGAGCTCGACAGTCATAAGTTTTCAGGTCAGAAAGGCTGGTAGGGAACCTTGTCTCTGACAAAGTATTAATTGATAATTAGTCTCTGCATACAAAAGAACAACTTGTTTAAGGCTGAAAAGCATATATGCCTCAGGTTGGTGACTCATTACTCCCTCCATTCCATAACTAGACAGTAAAACCAAAAGAGTACATAAAGGATGTCTTCCTAGAAATATTTTGACAGAAAAATCAGAAAAGTATTGGCAATAATTGTTAAATAACCTCAACTCTGAGATGCAACTTAAACACACGAATTATTTGATAAATATTGGATTATTTAAGTATTTGAAGATTTATATAGTTTAAGTGCAGTTTGGCACATATTTGAGCAAAAATACAGAGCTAATAAGTTCTGTAATGGTCAGAGTAAAAGCAGTAAAAACTAGTTTTTCTTATAGAAACTAAATAAAATTTTATACACTTCGATGAAAACATAATAGAGCCTTTAATGTCCCATCAGAATTGATCTTCAGTACTGTCAATAAAACTTTTTCTCTGAATATACCATTGTAAAATTACAAGATTCTCCTCAAGAATGTCAAAGACTTATGCTTTAAAGCTGAAATTACATTTTTGTCAATAGAAAATAATTTCTAAGCATTTCATATGATAGGCTTTCTTATAAAAGAGGGCACCTAAGAGTTCCTCTCATGCTTTTTTCTGCTGGGGTTACTTATGTCAGGTGCTTCAGTAGGAGGCAGGGCACTTCTACAACTGTCTCTAGAGAAGGATGCTGTACCATAAAAGAAAATAATATCTTCCAGGCTCTGTCTGTTGATTAGCTTAGGTCATGAAGCTTTTATCTTCTGTAGTGCTAAAAAGATAGTTTCATCTTTAGGAGGAAAATTACCTTATTCCTAGGTTTTATATGTTCAATTTCTTTACAGGAAATATTGAAGATTCATATTTCCATTACAGCAGGGTACCAAGACAAGAGAACTTCTTGGCAGCAGTAAAATCTAAACATGTCTTCTTTAGTATACTGTTTCAACCCATAAAAACACACATCTCAATACAGGAACAAGAGCAGTTTAGAGCACCGACACGCATTCATTTTATGTGCTCTTCTCCCCCGTCTCTCCTTTTGCAGAAAAACAATACCAATGCAATGTAGTTTTCAAATGATTTCTAACATTTATGGCACGATATTATCTATAGCACTACTCATTGGATAATATCATAGTTTTGAGTCATCACACACAATTAAATTCTAATAAATAATAATTTAAAAAAGGATTAAACAGTATATAAAAGTTCTTGAAATTACCAAAAGCACCATCTGCTTAAAGTTGCATTTTCATGTTACTGAGCATCTCCATTCCTTACAAAAACTACCTATTAGTTCAAAATCAGAAGAAGAAACTCACTTTCTAAAGCAGTAACACTCATTTATACCTCAGCTCCTTGAGAATGACCAACCCAACTACACAATTTCACCTGATGAGGGCTCTTTAGAACCACTTCCACCCTGCACTAATAAACAGCTCACAGCAGTCAGTGACATTGCCAGGAGCAGCGTCCAGGACAAGGCATTGCAGTAGATTACACAGGTTGGTATGCCTGTGATCATTAATACAGCCAGAAATCCACAGCTTTTCAGCCTCCTATTCTAAAAATCCTGGAGAAGTCAGAAAAACCAAAGCTTTGATCATCTTTCCATTAATGTACCCATTTATGTACATAATCTGGAATGTATTATCCACCCATAATTTCTGCTCCATACAGAGATCTATGGGATCAAGTAGATATTGGCATATGGGTACTGAAAGAGACTTCTTTGTTTCTTGCATGTGGCAAATGACAGGATGTAAATGGGTCTCATAAACTGATGGGAGCATAAAATATGATGGCAACCGATTCCTCTCCTGACCTCAGCACTTCAAACACTCAGAGCTTCAGTATAAAAAATGTGTTAATTGCAAGGCAAGTGCCCTGTGCAATGTACAGGGAAAGGAGATAGTGGAAGTACTTCAGCCAGAAGGCACTGGTACTGGAGACCATCAGCATCTGTGGTAAAAGGGTGGTTTATTTGGCTTGGTGTTAAAAACAACCACATGGACGTTGTGCTTGCTCACAACCTCTGAAGAGGATTTGAATCCTATTGTTTAAGTAGCTGGGAGCTGTATCCTTCCCTGTTTTACTTGCAGTCTGACATAATCTATGTCTGTTCAGAAAATTATTTTGGGAGTAATGCCAGCAGTACTGTTGTACCCAGTTGAGGTTGTTCTAAACCACCACCACCACAACTCCACATCTCTAGAGCTGGCATAAAATAGCATAAAATGATCTCTTATAAAGTGTAGGGTATGTGTGATGTTTATACTGTTCCACTGGTGTTTGCACTAGGGTAATATCTGTACGTGTACAATGTTATGAGAAGAAAAGGTCTGCCGACACTGCATTTTCACTTTTGCCCTCTAAATAACTCACACTCACTGCATCTGAGAGCTTCTGCAATGCAATACTTATTGTGAGTATTGCTCAACATTCTATACCATGGCAAAATCATGTTAGTGTTTAATGCTGTTGTGGTTTGACACTAGTCAAACACCAGGCACCCCCCAAAGTTGCTCACTCGCCTTCCCCTGCTACAGCTGGGCAGAGGAGGAAGAAAAAAAATGAAAATTAAACTGGGAGAAAACACTCCAAGGTCAAAACAGGCTCAACTTAGAGGTACAAAGTGAGTTTATTACAACAAAATCAGAGCAGGATAATGAGAAGTAAAATAAGCCCCTAAAAACATCTTTTCTTCCCCCAACCCCTCCCTCCCTCCCACTGACAGCGCAGAGGGACAGGGTGTGGGGGTTTGGTCAGTTCATCACCCAAGGTTTTCTTTTGCTGCTCTGAGAGAGGAGTCCCTCCCCTGTGAGACCACGGGGTCCCTCCCATGGGACACAGTTCTCCATGAACTTCTCCAACGTGGTTCCACTCTCACAAGCAGCAGTCCTCCCCAAACTGCTGCAAGATGAGTCCCTCCTATGGACAGAGAGACCTCCCAAAACTGCTGTGGCGTGGGTCANTGTGGGTGGATCTCTGCATCCCCCGTGGATCCCCATGGGCTGTGGGTGGATCTCTACATCCCCCCGTGGATCCCCATGGGCTGCAGGGGCACAGCTGCTTCCCTGTGGTCTCACCATAGCCTGCAGAGGAATCTCAGCTCTGGTACCTGGAGCACCTCCTGCCTTCCTTCTCCACCCACTGATCTTGGTGTCTCCGCCTTGTTTTCCGTCACACATTCTCACCTCCTCATCTTCTCTGGCTGGGAAAAGCTGTGCTCCACTTTGTTTACCTTTTCTTCTTAACTGTGTTACCACAGAGGCATTACCAACCTCTTTCATTGGCCCAGCCTCTAGCAGCATGTCCATCTTCAGAGCCACCAGGGACCGGCTCTGCAGGACATGATGGAAGCTTCCATCAGCTTCTCCAAGAAGCCTCTTTGGCCCCATCACTGCCAAAACCAGGCCATGCAAAACCAACACAAATGCCTACTGAATTAAGAATCCTATCCCCAAATCGGTATATTGCACACACAGGCATACTCTCACTAGTAATTACCAAGGATTTTATTCTTGTTTGGTTGATTTCTACATTGCTTGCCCTGGTTTTTAAACACAGCCAAAGGGAATTAAAGGACTGTTGTATAATAAATTTCAAACCACAAGTATTCAGCAGAGAAATAGATATTTTAAAACATTTATATCTTGGATTAATTTTCCAGGGGAAAATCTTACTTCTTTAAAGAATAAGAGTACTTCTCAAATATTTATCCACTGCTGCTGCGTAGCTATTTAGTAGAAAAAGTTTGCAGGGTTTCTTAATTCCTTACTTAGATAACGCATACTTTTTGAGCCTAAAAGAGAAATATAATATTACACTGTTTTAATTACATTGCTTTTGTGATGTTCGTTTTTATTCTTATCACAATTAAGTGCATTTTAGGATAAAAAGCATCAATGGCACATGAAAGATGAGGAGGTGGCCTGAGATAGCCAGCATGGCCTTCCTATGAGCAGATCATTCCTGACTAATCTAGTGGCATTTTGTGATGGAGTGACTGCAACTGTCTAAAAAAACTGTACTGACCAATGTCATCTATCTTTTGTAAGGCCCTTGAGAGGGTCCTACCTGACATGCCTACCTCCAGACTGGAGAAACATGGATTTGAAGGATGGACTGTTCAGTGGATAAGGAATTGGCTGGATGGATGCAGCCAGAGTTGCAGTCAATGGCTCCATGTCCAGATGGAGGCCAGTGATGAGTGGTGTCCCTCAGGGCTGTTTTGAGGCTTTGGCTCTTCAGTGTCTTTATGAGTGACAGAGGCAGTGGGACCAAGGGCACCCTCAGTACATTTGCAGGTGGCAGCTGAGCAGTGCAGGTGACACTAATGAAAAACAGGATGCCATTCAGGGGCACCTGGGCAAACTTGAGAAGTGGGTTCATGTGAGTATCTCACAAAGTCCCATAAGGCCAAGGCCAAGGTTCTGCACCTGGATCAGGGCAATCCCAGCAGACAGTACAGGACTGGAGACAAATACATTGAGATGGACTTGGAGATTCTCATAGCTGAAAAGATGGACTTGACCCAGCAATGTAACCTTGTAGCCCAGAGAACCAAACGAGTCCTGGGCTGCATCCAGAGCAGAGGGGGCAGCAGGGCCAGGGAGGGGATTCTGCCCCTCTGCTCTGCTCTGGTGAGACCCCACCTGCAGGGCTGCACCCACCAGCTCTGGGCTCCCAGCACAGGAAGGACATGGAGATGCTGGAGGGAGCACAGAGGAGGCCACAAAAATGATCTAAGGACTAGAAGCACCTCTCCTGTGAGGACTGGCTGTCACAGCTGGAGTTGTTCAGCCTGGAGAAGAAAAGGCTTTGTAGAGACATTATAGCACCTTCCAATATCAAGTGGGCATTTACAAGAAGGCTTCCCAAGAGCAGAGGGGCAAGTGATAGGACAAGCAGGAACGGCCTTAAGCTGAAGGAGGCTAACTTTAGGTTAGCCGTAGGGAAAAACTCTTTCCTGCGAGGGTGGTGAGGCACTGGAACAAATTGCCCAGAGAAGCTGTAGATGACCCATCATTGGATGTTATCAAGACCAGGTTGGATCAGGCTTTGAACAACCTGGCCCAGTGGGGTTGGAACTATGCAATCTTTAAAGTCCCGTCCAACCTAAACCATTCTAGTATTCTGTGGATTTAATGTGAAAAATCTGACAACTTTCATGTGAAAAAAGCCCCTCTATGATCCAGGAGCTTATGGAATTTCTTTCCTACCTGTTTTTCATATCATAAATATAAGTTTTTTGTACAAACCAAACTAAAGTTAATATTGAGCTCTTGTTGGTCTTCTTAAATAGCTAGTCTATATATGCCATCTGCCATAACATTATTAAGGAAGGCTATTCTATAAACTTAGCCAACACATTTACATTCCTTTCCCTCCTGTATCTTTCCCAGACTTTAAACCAAGTAATTCCCTGTTTCAGAAACTCCACCTGCCATCTTCTATTCTCTCTTCTTTTAAAACACTTTTCAAAATTTGCTTGTTTAATCGGAGCTGAAAATGCAGCCTGCCCTTTTAAGATATAGTATGGCAATTTATTTTCGTTAAACATGTAAATTATTTATCACTCATCTATGCCACAATATGAAGTGGCTCATGGCCACTTTCTCACGTTCTAGTAGATTTCTAAACAGTTTTTTAATTCTCTCATTTTTCAGCTGACTTTTATCATGGAATGCAGTTCTGTGAAGTTTAATTATCTGAAAAAATGTTTGCTAGAACCAAACATGGGTATGCACAAGACCTGAATAAAATATTGCCTTTGTCAGAAATATCTTCTAGAATAATGGATTTCCAAAGACAAATATTTGCAATGTTATGGTGTTTAGTCTATAGAAAAGCCCACATATTTTTGTACTCTTCCAGAGTACATCAGAGCCATTTAAAATTTGCTCTTGTTTCAGATCTGAAGGGGCTCTGCATGGAAAACACTTAAGCCATTATTTTCCAACACTACCACCATTCTCCAAAGGATACTCCATCTCTGAACAGTCCTGCCTTTCTCACACTTTTATCACAACATTTCTGCAGGACTACTTGTTTAGGTACAAAAATGCAAAATTTTAAAAATAAATTAGGAAGACATAAAATATTGCTGTCATAGAAACTTTCATCACCCTACATATACATTTTCTGTGCCATGGTCAAGCTGGCAACTAAACACATCTACTACTCACTGCATACTTTGTAACTTGCCTATGCAAACACTACTGCAGCTCTTGACCCTTTAAGGATTTTTTGGCATTTTTACAGATTTCTCTGCATTTACTTACCAAAACCCATGTATAATCTGCTCCTATACAGACATGCTGCATTTCTCCAGGAAGTGAAACCTCTGTAACAGCCATTCCAAAGAACTGGGGAGAAGAAACATGCGTATAACCTACTCATCTCTGAGCACCCCCTGAGCAGAGCTACTGCATACTCTATCCAAGAGTAAAATGCTCACTCAACAACTTACAAATATAGCAATAAATACGCTCATCTCATACAATCAAGGACCCACTCAAACCTTGTATAGTGCTGGGAGCCTTGTTTGGTCTTACGTAACACACTGGAAATTATGCTTTAGTTGGAGACTATTTTATGGGAGACTAAACCAAGCAGGATACAACATGAATAATATTGAGGTGAGTCTCTGCCCTGAAAACTACATCTTTAGCATATACAGTTTTCATAATATTTCATGTGTAATGAAAAATGCAATGGCACCCCAGACATGATGCTTTCCATGCTACAAAGGATGCATTTAAGGACGATTTACACACACATGCCTTCAAGACATGTTGAAGACTTTCTTACAGTAGAGACAATTTCTAGTAGAGAAATAAGACAGAAGAGATAGTTGCTATCATTTTACCCTCATCCACATTTAAAGATCAAAAGCATTTTCTCATTCAGAAATTTCAACTGCCTTCCTTATAAGTCAATGAAAATGTGAGGACCCAGCATAGCTCTAGTTTCCATCTAGTACCCAGAATTCATGGCTGCATATTAGACTACTGTTGGCTTTGTTTTCCCAAGGAAAATCCTGGGTTTTACTTTTTTTTGCTTGAACCGGAGATGGCAGAAAGCCAGAAAAACTGCATTGTTATAGGGATAAAAACTGAAATGCACACTGGTTCTTTGTGCTTCATAGTACGGAAGTGATAATTATTCCTTATTTTATTAAGTTAGAATCCAGTGCATGCCATGTAACAGAGACAGTTACATCAAGCTACAACGCAGTGTAAGGGAGGCTTTGTGGCTTGGTAGTACTTTTCCATTGGCTATTTTTATATTGAGAATCACACATGTGCTGCAAAGTTATAACTTAAAATATACATTGTAAAATTTTCTATTGTAGGCTTGATGCAAAAATAACTCCATTCACACATCTTCCTGCCTCACACAACTATTATTTCAGCACAGGTACATCACACCACGCAGGAAATACACAATTTCACCATCCAGTCCCCCACGTGAGGCCTGGCCACTTTATTACCTTACAGCATTAGGTTAAGCATAGACAAAGTATTCGGCTTTTACAAGAAAAAGGACAAGTTTTCAAGGCTATTATCCCAAATATCTCCACCTGTTAGCTCTGTTGGTTTTCTGACTGTGCTAATACAAAACAAATTCCTCCTCATTGGGGATCATTAATAAAAAAGTAATGTATCAACCACCAGACATGATGCAAAATTTAAAAGGTGAGCAACTTTATGATTTCCCTAGCTTTAATCACAAAATTCATAGAGAGACATAATGAAAAGGAATAATGAGTTGTCACTAATTATCAGAGATCTTACATGACTGTCTGTGTAAAAAAAAATCTTGAAAGAGGGAGATTAGAAAAAACTATTTGTAAACAAAGAAAGAACTACAGGAGCAAAAGCATACATGCAAACAGTTTAAAATTTTACAGAATTAGCAAAATTATAACAAAAAATCTGCAGGCCACAGGGAAGAAAGGATATAATAGTCTCTCTAAGGATCAGATAAAAAAGTGCAAGCTATCCAATAGGAAGAAAAAACCATGCAAAGTAGCTGCAGAAAGAAGGGGAGAAGTTTATTGGGAAAATTCACAACATTGACTAAAAGACATCATAAGCCTTGTAGAAGATGAAAAGGAAATCTTCCCATCCTGAGCCAATACAGATGGAGAGTAAAAGGAGCAGATGTGCCTTTTTTGTCTTTGGTACAAAGTTAAATTGTGCAAGACACTGATGAGCATTTTACATTGATATTTCTGCTTCTATAGTTTTACATGTTGAGCTTTTGAAACTGGACAGCAGTTATTTTCTTCTTCCATTTTATAATGAAAAATGTGTTAACTGCAAAAATGATTAACACATTTCTAGAGCTGCCGCCTCACAAACTGCAGTACAAGCTATGAAAAAACACCCTACTCCTTCTGTAGCATCAATGCTGAAGATATCTAAAAAACCTGGTTTTCCCGAAGTTGGTATTCTGCCTGAAGTTATACAGCAGTCAGGAGTGTGTATACATGAATGACCAATAATAAGCGTTGCTGCCCTTTCCTTATAGACAAGTAAGAAAACAGAAGAAATAGTATTGGTGTATGTGTATGCCTGATTTTTTGAAAGGCCAGTGCTGGTTCTTGCTACAAAACAGATCATTCTGCAATTTTCTCTGGACACAGAGAACAGCAGGTTCCATAAAGGGACTATTTGTAAATTAAAAATAATTTACACAGGGCTCAATATTTGTACTAGATTTGTAGAAATGGGCTGCATTGCATAGTCCCTTAACATAACTAACATACCTTAATACTAAAATACTCTTAAGATAGACCAATTGCCATATTAAATAGCTGGATTTCTCGAATAAAATGTGGTATTAGTTGTTTGCTTGTATTAATCCAAACTGAAAACTTAGAAACACCCCCAAAAATGAAAATTCCATTCCCTATAATATTTCATTAGGAGGACTCCTCAGACACCAAATAAATCTCCTACACTAACCCTGAGGCACTATGATTTCTGTTGTTTGACTTGTGACAATGGCTTGCATCCTGATTTATTTTATTTTTTTATATCAAGCTGAAGTTTGACCCATTCATTGTGTCTGTGCCACCTGGGATATGTTCTCCACATTCACAGTTAGCCTAAGGGCAAGTGAATCACAACAATCTCTTCTGACAACCTTTGACCGTTTGGGAGAAAGGAAAACAAGTTTTGTAGCAAGCTGCAGGTCAGATGTAACACTTCCGAAACTGCACACTTACCTCAAATTGTGCAGGTGTGGCAAATGGGATTGTGTATCTTCTAAAGAACTTTTGACCTTGTCCAAGCTGTCCTTGCTCTCATTTTTAGCCCTTCTGGTACAGGTCACCAGCAATTCTGATTACGCCTAGGATATACACTAGTGAGAGGTGAAGCACAGTAAGACACTGGGGAATCAGGTCATGAGGAGCACATCTCCAAGAATGCATGCATTTCCACAGTGCATGCTAACCTCAAAGACACAGTCATGTATGAGAGCCAAATACGTATGATTTATGCAGCAGATTTAAGGTTTTTTACAACTGAAGTATTTTTAAACTTTACCATTCCTTCATTAAAGGGATTTAAAATCTGCAATATAAAATTTAAAAGTTCAATATAAAAAGGATTTTTAAAGTTTTTGTGTAGCTTTAGCTAAATGATGTTGTATTCCCTCACGTCAGAAGAGGTCTAAAGCAGCCCATAGCAACCAATCCCTCAATTACAAAGAGCTTTGTCAAAGCTATGCATGTCACAAGGTACCTGAGTACTCAGAGATTATGGGGTAATAGCATCTCAGTCCCATGGTAATGAAAAAACATGCCTGTTCGGAGGATGTGTTCAGGCATTGTGCCCTCCAGCAGTAGCAGCTGAACAACCCAATTCAAGACAAAAAAAAGCAGGCCTGATCTTTCTTATCTCATTCCTCACATTCAGCTCACAGCCCAGCTCCCTGCACACACCTGCTTTGGCAAATCCCAGGGAGCCCATTTTAAACATCTATCCAACCCCCCTCCCTGCTCAATGCGGAGCTTCTCCCAGAGATTAAAAGCCTGTCCAAAAGTTCAGCTTTACATTTTTGAAAGCTCTCCTGGAGATGAGTAGCAAGCCCATTTTGAGACTATGTGGAATGAGCAAAACTAGGGGAGACAATAGGAAGTAAGAATGAAACAGCCCAGAGACACACTGGATGTGTACAAAGGTGCTGAGAGGTGCCAGAGGAACATAAATTATTAACCCATGAATTAAGGCTAAGTCAAAGCTAGCAAATGTCATGTGGGACCAATAAAGAACAGACCAAAGTGTTGATTAACCCCTCAGCAGAACTCTGGCACTATGTGTGCTTGTGCATTTGTCAGGTACCTTTCCAGAGAAAGCTGCTATAACAAAGCATCGTCCAGAGTGTTATCTACAGCAGTCTCCTCATGTCTGCTGAATCCTCACTCTGTGTAATGCAAGGAAGAGAACAGCTCAAATTAAACAAGCAGGCAGTTCTCCCTTACCAGTTTGAATAAATGACAGCTCTGCCTAGCAATATCAGAACCCAAATCTATATTAAATTTTTACCGATATCTTTTAGAGCAGCAGTTTCATTTACTGAAAAAGAGAGAGGAAATAAAAGAAGAAAATTAATTATAGGCTGTAAGGTTTGTGTTCACACTGCAAGGAGCAAAGTACCCCCAGCCAAACAGTTGTCAGGCAATGCAGAAGGAACACGGGATGTTGCAAGACAGTTTTCAGGTGAAGAATATGGCAGAGCAGCTCAGAATAGAACAGCAACTCAACCTCTGCAGATGAAGAGAGCAGTGCTAACTGGACAGTATGAGCAATCCAAGGTCAAATGGAAAAGCTTTGTCTCTTTGTTTTCAGCGCTATCTATTCATTCAGAGAAAAGGCCAGTATTCCACAAGGAAGCAGGACTTGTTTTGAGGATACGGAAGCAAAAAAAAAAATTAAAATTCTAAACGGAAATGTGTGTTCTTATTTTTCTCTTAGTACTGAAGGACAAGACTCATAACTTCAAAAATTGTCATACTAGATGCAAAACAATGCTCCCTGATATTTCACCTGCTTCAGCTTGAGCAGATCTACTACAGCAGAACAGCCAGGCATCTTAGAGTAGGTTTGAACAAGCCTTGTAAAATTAAGTGTTAGAAAAGTCCAGCCATTTATATCCTATATCAGTTTTTCATTTACACTGTTAGCAAAGGAATTGTAAAAAACTTCTTTGAATGAAATGTTAAACAGATGTTCATTATCTCTGATGAAATAAAATTATCTGTATTGGTTTGAAAAAGATTGTTTTGAAAGTTTTGAAATGTTTCTTGAAATTATAAATCTATATTACTCCGTCTGAAATAAATTTAAACATTTTTAAAGAATTTCCATTTTTTATCAGTTTTCATTATTTTTTTGCTGGCACTATTATGACATTATCATGGGTTGCAGTGCAAAATGTAACCAAAAACTGTTTATTCCACCACCATCTGTTGGAACTGGGGTGGGGGTGGTGTAATCTTCTGTCACTAGGCCAGCTGATAAGAAACCAGCAAGAGCAGTTTCTTTATCTCTTCCACCACCCATCCTCCCTCCAGGGAGAGATCTTCTGCTAATGAGCCATTGAGTCCACTGATAAAATTCCATCATCCCATTGGGAAATGCTCC